>CAJGYO010000439.1:0-207443 GCA_904845875.1 Miscanthus lutarioriparius | reverse complement strand
ACTCTCTTGCACATTTCAGTGACGCAGCAACCTTGTGAAGCTCTCCCACTCATCTCCATCATTGATCCATCATCATTGTGAGATTGGGAGAGAATCCAAATGCATTGCTTGAGTGATTGCATCTAGAGGCACTTGGTATTCGTGTTGCGCTGTGGATTTCGCTTGTTTCTTGGTGGTTGCCACCACCTAGATGGTTGGGATAGTGGTGAAGGATCGTGCACGAGTTGGTGATTGTTCGTGGCCGCCTTCGGTGATTGTGAGGAGTTGTACTTTTCCCGACCTGAGTGTCGAAAAGGTAACTCTAGTAAATTGCTCGTATCATTGAGTTACCTCACTTGTGGGTCGGTTCTTGCGGTGTCCTATCGTGTGGACGAGGTTTGTGAAACACCTTTTGCCACCGAACCACCAAGTGTTGATCGACATAACGGGATTAGCGTGTTGGCGTTAATGTGAACCTCGGAAAAAAATCGTTGTCTCTTGTCATTTGCATTCTCCACGGTGATTGGCTCAATCATCATCTTGTGATTGGTTCACTCCATGACCCGGGCGGGTGTAATCGTATCACTTACTCATTTACATTTCTCAGAACTAGATATAGCAAGCTCTTTAGTGTAACTAGAATTGAGAGCTTGCCTCGTGCTTTTAATCATATCTAGTGGAGCTCTTTAGTGTAGCATTTGTGAGAGCTCTTAGTGAGTAGTAGTCAAGTAGATTGTGTGCCAATTGATCATTGCAACTAGAATTGTTGGACAGGTGGCTTGCAACCCTTGTAGAGCTAGAGCAAGTTTGCATTTCGCTTATTTGTCTTACTAATCAAATTGCTCTAGTTGATTTGTGGTTTTTTAATAGGCTATTCACCCCCCCTCTAGCCATATTAGGACCTTTCAGCGCCCTCCTCAAAGAGATGAGGTGTATATCGAACACATACGAGAAAGAATGGAGTTCCAAGCTATCGCTGCGCGAGTAACCGGTCATTGTAAGTTTTTTGTTCAACTTTTATCGTGACTTGAAATCCTATTTTTTACGGGTGTATTAACAATGATACTCTATATAATTAGAATAAACTAAAATCAATTATTGAGGAACATCCTGAGTTGACACAAAAAGACAATCCAAGAAGGCGATGCATTTGCTATCGCTTGTGGAGAAAAGAGCCAAAAGGGGCGTGTGATGTGTTTTGGGTCTAGGTCCAACTCCCCAAAGTGTTGGTACCCCAGGGGTGAAGTCTTACATACCAACAAGGATTCAAGTGGAAGTGATGGCCCGTAGAGATGCAGATAGTAGCCTGTAGAGATGCGGAAATGAGCAAGAAGCTCTACGACAATGCATAATGGAGCTAGAACAACAACTGTTGGAGGAAAGGTTAGAGCATGAAAGGGCAAACATGGAAAACATCTCACAGAATGGCTCTAATTCATGACATCACGTGGTAAATCACTTACACCTTCTCTAATTCATGGCTATCACGTGCCACATAAATCTGATCTTTATTGCATAGAAATCTGATCTTGCATGTTTCTATAATCCATCTTGCATGTTTCTAGAGCCCAAGGTCTGAAAATGATGGTGTTGGGATAGATTTTGATGCTGAATTTCATGAAGATGATAATGCATATGCAGAGAACAATCTAATGAGTGTGAATACATGACTATGCTGAAGGATAGCAGCAGCCCCATCCCAGCAGCCCCCTCAATCCACCATCAGAGTAGCCCCATCCTAGCAGCCCCCTCAATCCACCATGAGAGCAGCCCCATCCCAGCAGCCCCCTCAATCCACCATGAGAGCAGCCCCATCCCAGCAGCCCCATCAATCCACCATGAGAGCAGCCCCATCCTAGCAGCCCACTCAATCCACCAGAGAGCAGCCCCATCCTAGCCACCTTCTCATTGTCGGGTCCCAAATGCATGTTCATGCCCAGCAACAGCGCAACCTCGCCTTGGCATCGATACAAGGAATGGTGATACTAATCGTTTCTCACATAGACGAATATGTAGTTCTCATTCATCCTCCATTTTTTCGCTTCTAGGTTAGTGGTGTTTTTTATTAGTTGATACAGTTCTCATACATCCATCATTTTGCTTCAGATTGGCAGAGAGAAGTTATACTTTACCCAAACATGAAGTCCTGCTCAACTTGCGGGCTAAGGAAAAAGTTCTTGTAATCGATCCTACCAAGCGTGCTAGCAGGACAGGCTCTGGAAGGCAATTTTGTCAAGTTATGGTTACGATTGTGATGAAAAGAGATGCTGTGTTTGCCTCGCCCATATGTTGGTGTTGAAAATATGGCGATGTAAAGGACCTAGGAATTGCATGGCCATACAATTGGGTAATAAGCAACTCCTCTGTTCTTGTTTCTTATTTTCATATGTGATGAATTAATTAGTGATATCTCTAACAGCTGAAGCTTTGCAAGTCATCAAAATCATCCCAATCTGGTGAGGTCATTGGTACTTCTTGAGGAGGACAAGGAGGTCCCTCCTGGTGGAGTACATGGCCAAGGGCAGCTTGGAGAACCATCTCTTCAGAAGTGAGCCACGCAGTAAGTTTGTGGCCATCTTATTCTTGTCTAATTTTTTTTACCCCACATTGATTTACTATAATAGCATAATGTGAGTTCAGTAGACACCTGATGGCATGTAAAGCATCAAGGGCATTAATATCAGATTAATATTGGTCAATCGGTACATTTACTTGAAAAACAACTCCAGAAAATATAATACTTCCCTGGCCCATTGCCTTCCAATCCATTATTAGCTTATAATAAAATCAGCCGACACCTCTCCTTTTTTTCTTTATTGGCCTTTTTGAACCTTAAGGACCCGTGCATGTTCCTGTCTGATAGATAACCTGCAGGCACGATCTTTGGAGCCAACAACATATATGGCTGGTCATGCGAATATGGATTTTTTTTAATTCTTGATCTGCCTTTCCTCAATGACAGAGCGATACTGAGATTATAGGCTGGATTTGGGCACTAGTTAATTTCCTCAATGACAGAAGCGATCTTGAGATACCTATAGGGGGAAATTCGAGTACCCTCATAGGGTAGCTTCTCTTGCACAATCAGAGTGTCTACACCAAGCACTGAATAATGGTACACATTGCTCTTTTGCACATTGGTTCTGAGATCCGAAGCTTCACCAAATAAATGGAGTATGTCCAGGGTTATTTCAATCTCACTAGAGGTGGGATGAAGGAAAAGGACAATGCCATCTTCATATAGAGAAACCCTATGCTGCAAGGCCTTAGTAAAAAGGGGTTAGGAGCCCCTCATTTGAGGCTAAAGACACCATGTGCCCCAGGGTGTCCATCATGAGAAGTCAAACGCTTTCATGTTGTCCAACTTGAGAAGTCCTTTCACTTTTATCTCTAGGCAATTGACCGATAATAGTCTTCCACACTTCTTCAGAGAAAGGGACATCCAGATCAGCAAGTTCATGGGTTGCGATTCCCAGTTCATCAAGGTTAATTCCATCACTCTATCTAGCTATATATATTTGTACCTATCAGCTCACTGCCTCACTGTACAAGTGATGAATCACTGCTGCCTTGTCAATTGTCATCATGATCTGTGAAGACTTGATGATCCCAAGTCGAGTGACCAATGACATTCTTATGCTTCTGCGTGACGAGCATGGAGAATGGAACAAGGAGGTATTGGCATCCCATCCCCAAGCCAGCCTATCCGAAATGGCAACATGCAATTGTACATTGAAGAAAGGACAATGCTATTTTTTTGGGGTGGGTGGGGGAGGGTGGGGGGCGGGGGGGGAGGAGAAGCGACAATGCTGATAAGTAAGTGCTTTAGTTGGATGTGCAACCATGTCTCAATGGGTGATAAATCACAAATATCCTGGGAATTTCTAGGTGTTATGAACGATTTCCTTGCCATCCCCAGCTGATTGTTAACATGACCAATTTTCTTTTGCTCCCAGCTCTGCAATCCTTTGGCCATGGCCCTGATTTTTCTTGCCAGATTATTGAAGGGGCATCAAGTTGTAGGAGTGGAATTCCATGATGTCTCGTAAAACCCCTGAAATCATCTTTCTTAGGCCAAAAGGATTCAAAGCAGAATCTTGGCTTCCCTGTTTTATTATCCAGCAACCAAAAACCAAAGGACAATGGTCAGAGTCATGTGAACCTGCACTTTGCAAAAGACAATCTGGGAAAAGATGCTCCCAGAACATAGAACCCTATCCAGATTAACCAATGTCCTGCAATCCAGAATATTTGTAGTACTAGTACTGAAATCTACACACTATTTAGGTAGCCAAATCAAAAGCATGTTACTTAGCCGAATTACATCTCAGCTGCTATTTGGATTGGAACTATCATTTATTATATCTTTTATTTGCGGTGGGAGGTAATGGCTAGGGGGGCCTGATGCATGCAGGAAGCAATTGGATAGAATTTCGCATGGCCAATGCATTATTTTGGACATTCTAACTAGATATGAATGCTTTTGGACATTCTAACTAGAGATGAATGCTTTTGTTTAAGTGATGAATTGTACTGAGTGCGAGCAAACCATGAGATGTAAACTGTGCAACTAGTGCAAACATCTATATATGAGCTATGCATTATTCTATCTTGATGGCCAAACTGTCTTATGTAACTTGTTTCTCCAAGTTGAGCTTATGGATATGATATAATGATATAATTGTGAGCTATGATGAGCTTCATTGTCATAATTGTGTATATTGTCCAAAATGGAATTGATGATTTTATATATGGGTTCATTGATTGTATGCTTAGTACCGATACTTGAGGTTAATGAATAATTATGTCGTTAATTTTTTGTATTGATAGTGTCGAGATAGTTGACGCTATAATATAGCAGCGTCGACCACCAGTCGCTATAAGTATGTACTTGGCATCGAACAATGGATCGGTATATTCTTTAACGTATTGTCAAAACGGTCGGTCGCTATAATTAAGGTCGGACGCTATAACTTATAGCGACGCCACTTATACCCACGCGTCAAGTCGGACGCTATATGTATATAGCGACCTACCGTAGGTCGCTGTACTGACTTATAGCGACCTACCGTAGGACGCTGTAGATAGGTTGTGGTATAGTGAGGCCCCATGAGCATGGAACACCAAGCTTGACGCCACGCTAGGCGAGCTTGGGTTCCAGCGGTGCGCAACCGAGCACGCGCTCTACACGCGGCGATGGGGAAGGAGGAGCTCATCGTCAGCGTGTATGTGGATGACTTGATCGTCACCGGCGTGCGTACGGAGGACACCGACAGCTTCAAGCGCGAGATGGCGGCTCGTTTCGAATGAGCAATCTCGACGTGCTCTTCTACTACCTTGGCATCGAGGTGAGACAGGGGAAGGAGGCACTCACGCTCGGTCAGAGCGCGTACGCCTCGAAGCTGTTGGAGCAGATCGGTATGGCTAACTGCAAGCCATGCGTGACTCCGATGAAGGAGCGGCTGAAGCTGACGAAGGCCAGTACCGCGGCGAAGGTAGATGCAACACTTTACCGGAGCATCATCGACGGTCTACGCTACCTAGTCCACACGAGGCTGAACATTACATTCGTCGTGGGCTACGTCAGCCGCTTCATGGAGGATCTCCGAGAGGATCACTGGGTTGCAGTGAAGCGGCTGCTGCGCTACGTCAAGAGGACGGTGGATCAAGGGATCGTCTTCCCCAAGACCGGCTGTGTCGATGGAGGGCAGATCGTCATCGAGTTTGTCGAAACTGGTCGGCAACTCGCGGACGTCCTCACCAAGCCGCTCGGCCGTCTTTGATTCACGGAGCTAAAGAAGATGATCGGCATGGAGATGTTTTAGGGTTAGCAGCAGGATTAGGGAAATAATTGTTAAGTAAACTGCTGCTCCCTTGTGTGAATGCGCAGCAGGGGAAGGCGGCGCCGAAAAGACTCACTGATGTGACACTGTAGCCGCTGCAGGGGCAGGCGTCGAACGGCTCTTCTGCCGCACTGTAGCCACAGCAGGGTCAGGCGCCAAAGTCAGCCCTGTGTCATATCTAGTCACTGTAGCAGCATGAAAGCTGTACTGGGATTAGATGAGTAGAGTTGTATATATAGTTTGTCAATTTAACTCAGTAAAGAGAGTGAATTCAGTTTGCCATCTTCTCTGCAGAGCTTCAGCCAACGCTGGTGTTTGTGCTGTGTGCGCTCTGTTCTTCCTCTCATCTTCTAGCTCTAATTATAGTGTGTGGTAGCTAACTCGTGGTCGACATCGCTAGTGTCTGCTCAGCAATACAAGTTAGTAGTTGGATAACTCCGTGCCAGAGATCCAGAGGCTAACAACCGTGCCGCGGCGGCTCTCCAGCACCGTCCTGTCGCGCGTCAAGGTCACCGATAGGGGCAAGCAGCGACTGAAGGACGCCGATGCCGCCGCCGGCGGCCTGCAGCAGGTTGCTGTCCCGGATACGGACCAGCCCGGTCCGAGCAACTACGGCTTCGTCCATGCCATGACGACGACCACGACGGAAATGCCCTTGGGTTGGTTGTCTACCTAGGCGCTGGTAATGGCAGTGTTATGGCAGAGATGGCTGCCTACTTCGTCGACGATGGCAACAGCTACTTGAACGACGACTCAGGCTACTACCAGGACTAGGACGACGGCAGTGGCGGCGACTACGGTTTCACCGTCGGAGACAACGTTAACCATGAGTAGCTTGATCGTGCTTAGTCGTCTTTCTGAATATATCAAGCAATGACATTGATTTTTGTAACTATTCAGACTGGTTGGTTATTTAGTTGTAATTATACACGTTCGCTTAGTCTTTCTGAATTACAAATCATTACGAGATCTGTTGTGATTACATTGAAGAAAAAGGCTTATTTCACATCTCGTACGAACAAGACTTTTTTCCCCATGTGCTGCCTAGAGGAAGCTATTTCCCTCGATTTCCAGTTCCATTGCAACCATTTTATGCAGATAGGAATATGGACAGAATGAGCCCATGCTACAGATGCACGGCCCATAACTTACACAATCAAAATGGTTGAGCTCATGCCTCAGATATATCTCAAAAAAATTATTATTTATAATTTATCTAGAACAAAAAAAAACGGAAATTCTTTGGTGAGGGCGTCCATCCAGGCATATCCATCCGGACGGCCGTTCTCGGGCCTGCACAGCCATCAGGCTCAACATGCCTGCTCCGCTCCACCTTAAGTGTTTCACAGTTTCTCGAAAAGACAACGACATTTCCTTTCCTTAAGTGTTTCACAATTTCTCGAAAAGACAATGACATTTCCTTTCCCCACCAACGATGCGACCGCCACTGGTGCATCTACCACACCTCGGTTCATCTACCCATCCTGCAAGACTCCTCCGCCCATCCACCTCACGCCATCGCGGCCATGGCGTGAACGCACCAAGACACCGTGCGGGAAGGGGAGGTCTCGCTGCCGCTACCGGGTGCCTCATCCACATTCTCTTGACTTGAGTTTGCTAGCTACCGCAGTTCCCCACCAGGTAGGCACGTGGTCGCCGGTGACGCTGTGTTTCAGGCGTTTTAGACTTATGTTTTAAGTGTTTCATCTGGACGTTGCAAAAGTACATCTGGGATGTTGCATATGTTGCAATGACAACATAGGCATGTTTCAAGCCTATGTTTCAGGTGTTTTCAGAGGTATGTTTCAAATATTCCATCTGGATGTTACATACGTTGCTATGGCTCTACATGCATGTTTCAAGCGTGTGTTTCAATTGTTTTATACTTATATTGCAAGTGTTTCATCTGGATGTGCAAAATTAGATCTGGATGTTACATATGTTACTACGCCTATACATGTATGTTTTAGGTGTTTTATCTGTTTCAGACATATGTTACAAATATTTTATCTAAATGTTTTAAAAGTAGATCAGGATGCTGCTGCTGAGGCACAGCCATGGGTCAACCCACATGGGTTCCCTGTGCGGGCACGGGGTGGGCACTGTCCTACGATGACGCTGGCGCTAGGCGGGATGCGGACGTTGGGGCATGGGGCAGGATGCAGACGCAGGGTGTGGGACGAGATGTGGGTACGGGAGCTGCGTCCGGACGAACATCCCGCTAACCCTTCCGAAGAAATAATGAAGTCTTTATGTACAAGTGCAATTAACTGTGGACTACCTTCTTCACACATATATTACACTCACTGATGAATCTCTATTTTTTGGGGGAAGGATTCATATCAACAGTCATATAATTTGAAATCTCTATATTCTTTTCTATGCTCAAACCAATATTTATTTTTCCTTTGCTTACTGCTATATGGTGTGGCTACTTACAAGGGTGGAACCTGCCTAGTTCCTTGCCGTGTATCTTGATCGTGCTTCAGCTTGCTGACACATGCAGTCAGGCATGGGAAGGTTGTAAATGGATTCCTGTGGTTTCCTTAATCCGAAACCTTTCATCTCACTATGCCGACGCATGTCCTCCATGTGGTGCTTGAATCGATCCCATCTACATACAAAATTAACTTAGATACTCGTCAATTAGATGACGAGTATGAAAAAGGAAGCAAAGATCCTGCATGATCTGCCCATTGCAGGTGTTCAAACTAAAAGAGAGTAACCAGTTGCAGAAGATTTAAATGTATGTCAGCATGCAAATGGCTATACTGTAATTAGATTAGAATGGGCTTCTTTCAAGCAATCATGTTTGGCAAAACATTTATGAAACAAGGGTCATCCTGGACCAAAAAATGGCTACACGTGAATGAATTTCAGGCCACATTCATTGATACAGCTTATGAAACTTTATGAGGATAACTGAAAATATATACCTGATGTTTGGATTGTCAAAGAGTTGAACTAGCTTCTGTTTATCTGGTTTTATTGTCTTTGCATGTCCTCCGTACATATAACGTCTATGCCCCATCAGAAAGTGAGGGAAATTGCTTCCTTGTGTCATCACAAACACTTCACTGTGAAGACAGACAGTATAGTCCAGTGCTGCTAGTCTTGATGAATGTCCCTACATACAGTGTCAGCAGGCAAACTTATCCTTTGACACCTGGCTTCCATTTCTTGATGCAATACAAATGGGATAGAGAAGGGAGGCATAATTTCTAATATTTATTAGAGGACTGGAATAATCAAGGGAAAAGGTACCTTGAACTGTGCAAGCTCCTCAGGTGTAACTAGACTTTGTTTTGTTTGTAGAAATGGAAACAACTGTCGAAGAGGAGTCATGTACTTTTCAGCGTTATATATTTTACCGGATGCAACATAAAGGGAAGTAGTGTTGTCAAATCCCATTCCTCGCAACATCATTCCAACCTTGTATAAACTGAACTAGTAAGAAAATAGAAGTTACATAATACCTTATAAAATGAAGCAAATACAGTTCCCCTAAATTTTGATCAGAGATAAAGTCCAATATTATAAACTTAGGTGAGGATAATTATTCTATTCAAGGAGTAAGACAAGACAATCTAGAAATGATCTGCCAATATGACCTGGCACTCTCTGCCTGTGATGTAACTGTCCACTAGTAGACAGCAGCACCTCAGAAACATGGCATGGGCTCTAAAAATGACGAAGCAATTCAGAAAAGGCAAGATTGCAAGGAACAAATGTTGCAACCTCCAAAGGTGTCAAAGGGCATCTCCCATTCCTTCGGTTAGCCTCAGGATTTATCACTCACCAGGTCGGTGGAATTTCCTCTCCAGCTCCTTTCACGAGCATTTTCCATTGCATTATTCTCCTTCTTCGAACCACCATCATATTTGCAGCATGAAAAAGCTACCATATCCTAAACATAGAACACACAGTCATCACAACTTGAGAATTGTAGTAATGTTAGTCCACACAAGATAAACTTTAGTAAAACCTCTTCAAAGCGAAGATGCACCGAGACGTACTTCCCACCAGTTAAAAAACTCCTCTTGATCATTCGGTCAACCATATTATCTGCAAGAATTCTTATTGGTTCAGAAAATCTTAGTGCCTCATAGTTTGTCAAACATCTCAATGCCTGGATATTCATAGGAACCGAATGGGCCAGTCTATTTGAGAAAGGGGCAATACGCACAGCCCTGTGTCATAGAACAAGAAATAAGTGAAGATATGGTACTACGGGATGCTCACTGCAAAGATCTGACTCTACTTCGAGGCAAGAGGAAAAAAAAGGAAGGGAGCACGTACCCTAGCTCCAACAATTTTGGAAGCACCTGCTGTAGGTAGTAACTTGGGGGTGAGAAAGCTTTGGTTCTCATATTTGGTATTATGCTGATATTATGGTTGAATCGCACAAAAACATCTTCAGGAAGATCTTTTACAACCCTTACATATTTTCTAAGCGACTCAATGAAGTGATCTTCGTCAAAGATATCACCAAATTTGCTGAAAACTTGAAAAGACATCCTCATGAAACAGCGAGAAGAAAACTGACATATATTTTAGGTATTACAGTTTTAATTCCCAAAGGGACAGAACATGTAGAATCAGCATATTTAAATGATTAAGGGAAAACTTTATATGCTAAAAGGAGAGGTAGAGGAAGACCGAAATTGACATGGGGGGAGGCAATAAAAAGAGATTTGAAAGCTTGGGATATACCTAGAGATCTATGTTTGAATAGGAATACTTGGAAAGCAGCTATTGAAGTGCCTGAACCGTGACTTGGGGCTCTTGGTGGGTTTCAACTCTAGCCTACCCCAACTTGCTTGGGACTGAAAGGCTATGTTGTTGTTGTTGTTGTTGTTTATATGCTAAAAGGAAAGGCAGCTAATAGGATACATGGGAGCTTATAGGACCATATTGTTAACAATGACCAAACCTAAGTTGTCAAAATGCATAACTATGTAAGAGCAAACATAGCCTCAAAGGTAGCAGGCTAGCAGCAACAAGAAAAGGCTGGTGTGCATACAAAAAAGGCCACGTGCAATAGGGATCATAACCCATTTAACTTATTCACTCCAGCCTCATTATGAAAGATTAACCAGAAAAACACTTGCAAAGGAGACTACTAACAGAAGTAAGTTTCCCAACTTACTATAGTAAAGCACTAGTAAAAAACTAGTTTCCAAGAAAAGAAAAGGAGGAAGGCATATACCACATTTCAGTTACTCGAAATACATCTATGATTATTATGTAAACATAAACTTTTACCTAGAATCACGCCAAACGCTATTCAAATGAAATGCTGGTGTCACAAGAGTTGCATTAAGAATTTTGGCCACAGCAATAGCATCACAAATCTGTATTAAGAAATCTCAATCAGATAACCACCAAAAATGCATGCTGAAAAGAGGAAACCTAACTTGAACTTGAGGTGCTATATCAAAAAAGAAAAAAAAAACATCAATGAAGATTGGTAAGCACATAAAACTCCATTTGTTATTGAGACATCCATGGAAGATAAGGTACAGATATGCAATAAAATACCAACTATCATATTTAAGGAAGTGTGAGGTTGAACACATGTATAGAACTGCCAATTTATGATTTGGACCACAGAATTAACTATCAACAAACTTGACACCTTGCTGATTATAAAGAAAACAAAGATATAACCAGAACATTCTTGGCTGAGATTGGATCCCTCTCTCAAAACAAAACGCAACCATCTAGTAACCGCTAATTACTGGAGTACTGGACAATTATTTTAAACTGAGTAAGAGAGCTAATACGGCTCCGTGAAATCTCATTGTATTTTGAGGATGAACTGTTAAAAAACATTTTAATACCAACGGATTTTAGAAGTGCATGCAAATAATGATAAAATTTAGCTTCTAGATCAAAATGATAAAGTCAACATATAGAATTGGACTATTCAAATCTAGTCGGAAATGATCGTACAACTTACTGAAATGCGTTGTTGATTCAAGCCACCATTTGCCTCAACTATGAGGAAACCATTTGAAGGCGGTAACTCTGAAAAGCGTAAATGTGTGCCATCAATGTCAGCTACCAAGTTATGTTCTCTTTCCCAGCTTATATTGACAAAGAGGTAAACAAACAAGAATTGGTATTTGAGTTATGACTTGGATGTTTGGTATGCAAATTACACTCTTAAGGTTCTTTTACCTGAGTGTATCAACCCCTTGCTGATACAAGGTTCCCATTGCTTTCCAGACTTTTTGTAATGAGATGTTACTAACTGTGCAATGGAAAGACAAAAAGGAACTATGTCACATACATGTAAGATATCCTAATTTCCTAGCATAAAGAACAAGAGTTTCATGGTCCTTATGATTAAAGAAATTTAAACAGATTCACACTTGAATTCCTAAGGTTATTGAGATTATTAGCATAGTATAACTGATCAAGACAAGATCAGCATTTTCATGCTCAACCATGAGCCAAAGTCACAAAGAATTGTGCTGAGTCTTTCAAAGTTCACAACATAAAAAATAGCACATAGCCCTGAGAGTTTTTTTTTTGAAGAATCAATAGCCCTGACAGTAATAGATATGAAACCAGAGACACCACATCAACAGGACAAAATAAATCATGTCGAACACAAAATAAAAACACTTTTTCACTTCTATAGGATTATTCTTCTGCCAGTCACACAAATAAGGCACCAGAATACTACATATTTCAGGGCAATGTTGTACCTGATAATGATATGTAACAGAATAAGCAGAAGGGTTTTTAATAACATGTAAGAAGTGGCATATAATGCGATAGCAGTAGCTAAGGTCCCTTGCTATGAAACATTGAAACCTTGTGTTGGAACAGGTGGTTGTGCTCTGCTCACCGTTTAGCGTTGTGATCACCGAAAATGTTCTTCACAAATTGTTTGAAATCTAAACTACAGAACATGGAAATGGAATGTCGTCATAAAAACTGCCTCCATGAACTGTCTACGTGACTCTTTGGTACTGGTTAACAACCTCCTTTTGCAAAATTGTGCCTTCTTTTGATTACTTTATCCTCTCATCTAGCATCACCAAGTTGTAGTGTATACTCTATGCTTGTCATTTATGAAAGGGTCGTCACCTTTCTGCCATTCGAACATGAAACAAAAAGCAGCACATGCTACAGTCGCAAGTAAATTTCTACATGTAAGGTGGCAAAACATGTTTCTTTTGCCTCATGAAACGTGACTCACAGATTGTCCAAATCCCCTATTTTCTTGTAGAAGGAGCCTAATTTTGAGTGTTTCAAGCTTTGTTGAATTCAGGTGACTGGAGGTAAATTTGTCGTCCTTTTAGCAAAAGGGGAAATGGTTGAAAAAAGATTGAAAGGGCAAGAAAAGAACACAGAATAAGATTAATCTTATAGGATGACAATTTTATCAAATCGAGCCCCCACATTGCAATTCTGAAACCTTAGATGACACATTTAACCAAGCAGGGAGGCAATCGTTTATCCCCTCTCGAGGAAAACCCGGAACTTTGGCATGCAAGAACTCAATTCGGTCCCCACGAAATCAAGCCACAAGATCCTAGTATAGGGGGCAAAAAATGCCAACTTAGGGACGCTCACCGGGCTCGGCCGCGAGGCGAAGGCGCGCATTTCCGGGAGGAGCCGTTCGAACACGAGGTGGCTGCGGTACACGGACCCGGGGGACGCCGGTTGCGCGCGCAGCCCCAGCGCGCCCGCCACCGCACCGCTGGGTCCAAACCCCTCGCTGACGCCAATGGTGAGCACGAGCATCGCCGCCGCGTAGGCCAGCGCGAGGAGCAGCACGGCGGCCCGCCGCCGGCACCCGACCAGCACGCGGCCCAGCCGCCGCGCAGCAGGCTTCGCACCAGCCGTCTCGGTGCCGCGCATTGACGCCTCCGCGGCCGCCACTGACATGTCCTGGAGCGCTCCCGCGGGACCATGCGAGGCGAAGCTGCTAGCCGGTGTGGAGGAGGTGCGAGGTGGTGGCAGTGGTGGAAAGGCCGGAGAGGAAAGCCCGAAAGCGTGACCAGAGATGGCAAATGCGCAAATACGAGAGAGAAAGGTCCGGAGATGCGGTCGAATTGGAAGTTGGAACCGAATGTGGATAGAAAAGTCAAAATACGTGTATCTCATTTTTCAAAAAGTTAAAATATTTTAAAATTTAGCTACATATATATAGAAATGTATTAATGGTCATGATGAATAATAAGTGTCATTAGATTAATCATGAAATATACTTTCATAATAAACATATACAGAGATGCAAATGTCAATATTATTTTCTATATAGTTAGTTATTTTTTTAAAAAAAAATGACACCTCGAGAAACAGAATATACATTTTGAGACGGAGAAAGTATAATTAATTTAAATCTGAATATGGATATAGATATTGTTGGATATGAATACAAAATGAATAGTTTGAATTCGAATTTGCATTCGGATGTATACTTGATTTTGAAGATAATATTTAGATTTGCTTATAGATGGTTTTATAGGAAAATAAAACTACTATACATGTTAGGATTTAAAATATGGCTGTATAGCAGCGGTAGATAAAGACAACTAACATATATATATATATATATATATATATATATATATATATATATATATATATATATATATATATATATATATATATTCATAAATATTTCAACAATCAAATATGTAAAAAATAATAAAAATGTAGATAAATATTTTAGTACCAAAAAACATTTATCTATACATTATAAATAAATAAACTAAATTACTAAAAATTAATATGATTAATTATATTAAACGGCAATGTTGTGCTCCGGACGCTCCTGTTGATGGGCCACGACACTAGCACAACAGCTCAACTCTCTAATTGCGTATTTGCTTGCCCCCACCATATCTACTTGTGTTGTCCGTTCCTCACCATTCATCGCACCAACGTCGTGCCCGTACCGCCACGCGCGTGCTCCAACACGACCAAGCCGTCGTGGTGCTCTCCACCGCACCCGACCAGTCGGTGTCCTCTCTCTCTCCCACCACACTCCAGCGCCACCGCCTGCCATCCTTCCTTTTCGTCGGGCCATCCGCCCGCCACGGTATTCTCCACCACGCCAGCCACCTTCTCCACTAGAGCTGCGCGCCACTCCGCGACATTAAGCTCGGTATCGATGAGCCTCCAACTATTCAAGCAGCAAGTAGATGTTGCACTGAAAACACATGTTGCAAACATATGTTTCAAGTGTTTCAGATCTTTTAGAGCTATGTTGCTAATGTTTCGTATGGATGTTGCAAAACTAGATCGAAATATGTTGCAATGATTGTACACATATGTTGCAAGTATTTTATCCGGATGTTGCATATGTTTACAATGGTTTTCAAGTGTTTTTAGTGTTTTAGACTCATGTTGTGTTTCATTTTGTCATAAAATGAATACCTTATGAAAATATATTCTATGGTAAATCTAATGATACTAATTTGATACCTTAAGTCTTAACATTTTTTTAATGCAAATGTCAATATTATTTTCTATATAGTTAGTTATTTTTTTTAAAAAAAATGACACCTCGAGAAACAGAATATACATTTTGAGACGGAGAAAGTATAATTAATTTAAATCTGAATATGGATATAGATATTGTTGGATATGAATACAAAATGAATAGTTTGAATTCGAATTTGCATTCGGATGTATACTTGATTTTGAAGATAATATTTAGATTTGCTTATAGATGGTTTTATAGGAAAATAAAACTACTATACATGTTAGGATTTAAAATATGGCTGTATAGCAGCGGTAGATAAAGACAACTAACATATATATCTATATATATATATATATATATATATATATATATATTCATAAATATTTCAACAATCAAATATGTAAAAAATAATAAAAATGTAGATAAATATTTTAGTACCAAAAAACATTTATCTATACATTATAAATAAATAAACTAAATTACTAAAAATTAATATGATTAATTATATTAAACGGCAATGTTGTGCTAAGGACATATGTCCGTCTGGACGCTCCTGGTTATGGGCCACGACACTAGCACAACAGCTCAACTCTCTAATTGCGTATTTGCTTACCCCCACCATATCTACTCGTGTTGTCCGTTCCTCACCATTCATCGCACCAACGTCGTGCCCGTACCGCCGCGCGCGTGCTCCAACACGACCAAGCCGTCACGGTGCTCTCCACCGCGCCCGACCAGTTGGTGTCCTCTCTCTCCCACCACGCTCCAGCGCCACCGCCTGCCATCCTTCCTCTTCGTCGGGCCATCTGCCGCCATGGTATTCTCCACCACGCCAGCCACCTTCTCCACTAGAGCTACGCGCCACTCCGTGACATTAAGCTCGGTATCGACGAGCCTCCAACTATCCAAGCAGCAAGTAGATGTTGCGCTGAAAACACATGTTGCAAACATATGTTTCAAGTGTTTCAGATCTTTTAGAGCTATGTTGCTAGTGTTTCGTATGAATGTTGCAAAACTAGATCGAAATATGTTGCAATGGTTGTACACATATGTTGCAAGTATTTTATCCGGATGTTGCATATGTTTACAATGGTTTTCAAGTGTTTTAGTGTTTTAGACTCATGTTGTGTTTCATTTTGTCATAAAATGAATACCTTATGAAAATATATTCTATGGTAAATCTAATGATACTAATTTGATACCTTAAGTCTTAACATTTTTTTTGTAAAAATTTGGTCAAAGTTTAAAAAATTTGATTTAAGACAACTCTAGACATAATCTATTTGTTCAGAGATAGGAGTACTGCATACGGTGGCCCACCAATGGGAGAGAGAATCCCATATGGTACTCTTTGGCTCGCGGGGATACTTTTGTGCCCCTAAGAGCAAATATAATAACAGGCTATAAGCTAGCTAAATGCTGAGGTGAAGAGAAGAGAGAGTAGAAGTGGGCTATAAGCTTACAGTCCGCTTAGGCACAAGAACTAAAAAAAACTCTATATGCCCCGTTCGCTTAGCTGAATTTGGCTGAAAAACATTGTTCCGGATGAATTGGTGTTAGAGAAAAACACTGTTCTGGCTAAAAAAAAGCCGAACAAGCCGCCTTTGAAGGTCAGCCGAATGGCACCTATGAGATACACATATGTGCCATGTATTAATAGTGAACACCTTACTAATATATGGTCGGACTGGAACAAGCACTACGTAAAAATCGATTTTTAGCAACGGTTTGAATTTTTTGTAGGGGCGGCTGGTGACGGAGCCGCCCCTACAGTGGCGTGCTCGGGTGCCAGACACCAGCCGACCCTACAAATAGAACAGCAGGGGCGGCTGGTGATACGAGTCGCCCCTACAAATGAGGTCTGATTTATAGGGGCGGCTCAATCACCAGCCGCCCCTAGAGTTGCTATTTGTAGGGGCGGCTGGTGATTGAGCCGCCCCTACAAATACCCCCGTATATATAGCTCCGATTTATAGGGGTGGCTCAATCACCAGCTGCCCCTACAAATGACCCACGTATAAAACAGCTACAGCACCTTCTTCCTCCTCGGGTCACTCACTCTAACCTGTGAAAGAAAGGTGGGGAGGCCTTGGGCACCTCCCAAAAATTGCTCTACTAAGGATGAATGTTTTGATCTCAAATCCTTTGGTGGAGAGGTTATAGAAGGTAAGAAAATGCTATTCCACACTTTTTTTAAGTTTTAATGGTTGGTTAGTGAGTAATTAGAGTTTTATTTTTCTCTCTCTTCTATGGTGCTTGAGCTACTTATGAAGCAAATTAGACCCAAGTTTTAAATGTACTAGGGTAAATTAGGGAGGGAAACAAGATCATACCCTTATTTGATCCATATTTCTTGATTTTAGTGAAAAATTAGTTAGTTTTACAGATGTTTCATGTGCACGTGGATCTAGATCTAGGGTTTGATTTTTTATTAATTTTGTTTTTGTAAATTTATGTTTGATAAAATTGGACTAGGGTTTGTATGAAAGATATTGGGTAAAGTATAATTGTTGCTAATTGTTGTCTTTAAAATTGTTTATTATAATCAATAAATATGTATTTTAATTATTTAAGGATAAATAGGCCATTAATTAATTTTTCTCTACCATGGTGTGTTTGTATGCTTCATGTAATTATATTAGATTTATATTCATATATATCTAAAGTATATACAATTATTATCAAGTAATTATTAATTTGTTTCATTTTTATATATATCTGAATAAGTAGTCCTTTAATGTTTGTTTTGTTGTTGTTGTAAAAGATGGAGTACAGAAACTCTTAGATGTATGGTTCGTTAAGGTTCAAGGCAGGTTTCCTTGAAGAGGTGGATAAATTTATTGAAGCCGCAAAGAAGCATGCAACGACATTGAAAGAGAATAAGGATACAATTATTTGCCTATGTAAAGATTGCAAGAACCGTATGGCATAGATAGATGTGACTATCATCAGATCACATTTGATTATGCGAGGATTTGTTGAGAACTACACAGTGTGGATTCATCATGGTGAAACGATTATTGTTAACGACGAGGATGAGGACGAATACAACGACGAAACCATAGAATCCCTGTCCCAATATTCAGCAGAGCTTGATGCACGAATGGATTTCAAGTTTGGCAATGAACAAGGTGGTGATGCTGGTGGTTGGGATGGTAACGACGAAGGTGGTGCCAATAATGATGGTGGAGCACGTGTCGGGGATGAAGATAATTTGTAGGACATGATTCGAGCCCTTTGACCAGAGATTTTACTAAATAGCCCGAAAGGTCTAGAAAATTTAGAAATAGTGACAAAAGCATCGAAGGAGATTATGTATGGTGTTGAAAAGGGTTGTCCGACACATTGGACATTGCTACATTTTGTGCTTGAGCTGCTCATCCTGAAGGCTAAGTACGGCTGGTCAGACTATAGTTTCAATGATCTATTGCATCTCCTGTCATGGGTGCTACCACAACCAAACTCAGTTCCCACCAACACATACCAAGCGAAGAAGGTCATAAGTCCATTGACAATGAGGGTTGAAAAAAATCCATGCATGCCCCAACCACTGTATACTTTTTTGTGGCAAAACATTCAAGTCACTGGATAAATGTCCCCGGTGTGGGGCCAGCCGATACAAAAACAATGACCTTTACGGTGGGGACGAAGCCTCCACGGGGAAAAAGAGGAATAAAAAGGGTACAAAAAAGGTGGTACAAGAATCTCAGCCCCCAGAGGACACTTCATTAGGCAACGATGCAAAGCAGAGAAGAATTCCTTCCTTGGTAATGTGGTACCTGCCAATGATCGACCGCTTGAGACGTATCTTCCTAAACCCTAAAGAAGCCGCACTCATGACATGGTGGGATGATGAGCGCAAGGTGGATGATGATAAGATTGCACACCCGGCTAATTATAGTCAGTGGCAAAGGTTTGATGAGAAGCTCAAAGAATTCAGCGATGACCCAAGGAATGTACGGTTTGGCTTGAGCACCGATGGAATGAATCCCTTCAATGAGAGGATGAACGATCACAGCACATGGCCAGTGATCTTGACCATGTACAACATCCCAACATAGTTGTGTCAGCAGAGAAAGTACCTTCTCCTCACTATTCTTATTTCTGGCCCTAAACAACCAGGCATTGATATAGACGTGTTCCTCGAGCCTTTGATGCAAGAAATGGAGAGGCTATGGAGGCATGGGGAGTAGATATACGATGTGTTCCGAAAGGAGGACTTCATATGTAGAGCAATAATATTTGTTACTACCAATGATTACCCCACACTGTTTGTTTGTCTGGACAGATCAAAGGAAAGACGGGATGCTTGGTTTGCTTGGATGGTACTACATGGTTGTACCTGGATGCATCCAAGAAGATAGTTTATCTAAGGAACCGACACTTCTTAAAGACAAGTCACAAGTACCGCAGCAAATTGTTTTTTAGATTTTATGAGAACGCTCCAGAGATTGAACCCCCTTCAGAGAGACGTCATAATGGAGAACACGTGTACAGAATGGTGAAAAACATACGCGTCGTCTATGGAAAGAAGAATCCAGACGGGATGAACAGAGATAGAAGCACACCTCCTGTTTGAAGTTGTCAATTATTGAAATTCAAAATTTCAACTGTTCAAATTTGATAAAATGAAAATATGATCAAAATAAAAGTTGTACATATTGATGAGTTCTACAACTTTGGTATTCATGAGTTTTTCATCTGAAATTATTTACTCTTTCAAAATATTGTTTCAAGTTAAAATTGTTTGAATTTCAAATTTTGAATCATTCAAACAAAGTCACATGACAAGATGACCAAAATAAAAGTTGTACATGTTGATGAGTTATACAACTTTTATGTTTAAAACATTTTCATTTTATTTCATTTAATGTCATAAAATTGTAGTCGAAGTTTTAAAATTCAAATTTTTAATTTTTGTTTTTTTTGTTTTCTATATTGTTTTGACTACAATTGTTTATATATATATATTTGTGCATATACACAATTGTTTTTATATTACTTTTATTTTGGTCACAATTGCATATACACAATTGTTTTATATATACACAATTGTTTTTTATAATACAGAATTAATAATTAAAAAAAATAAAAAATATTTGTAGGGACGGTTGGATCAGGAACCGCCCCTATAAATGCATTTGTAGAGGCAGCTGGATCAGGAACCGCCCCTACAAATCTATTTGTAGGGGCGGCTGGATCAGGAACCGCCCCTAGAAATCATGCCGACTATAAAACCAAGGGCGCACGGGTGTTGTCTGTTGTTGGGCATTCTCTTCTCCTCCGACACCGTCAGGCTGCCCCGCCGACGCCGCCTCCTGGACCTGTCCCGACGCCGGCCCACGCCCCTTCCCCGCACTCGCGCGCCCCATCTCCGCACCCGCGCGCCCCCTCCCCACACCCGCGCCCCCTCCCCGCACCCGCGCGCCTGCTCCTCCCCGCCCTAGGGTTTTCGACCGGCCGGCGGCGCTAGTTTCTGACCTTGAGGTGCCATTTGAGGCGTCAGGGCATCCCAAGTACCCAGCGCGGGCACGCGGCGGTATTTTTTTCCAAGGAATAATTCCCAATCGCTGCCCAAACCCTAAGCATCTCAATCCATCCCAACCTCGCCTCCCAACCCCACCGCTGCCCTGCCTCTTCTCTCTCTTCGGCGACTGACCGCAGGTACGGCTGCTTCCCCAATCGTGAACCGTCTTCGCCATTGCTACTCACTCTGACGCTGTTGTTTCATTTCGTGCTGCTTCAACGGGCGTCGTCTACTAGTCGCATGGTGTGCTAGGGCAGGGTCGAGGGCGAAGCAGCCTGGTTGAGGCGGCCTCGACAGCGGGGCTCGTCTCCAAGCTCCGCTGCGGTGCCACTATTCGGGCGGAGATTCAGGAGCTGGACGGGTCTTCATCAAGGTCAAGCCTGTTCTACATCGCGGGGGGCAATCAGGTGCTCTTCTCCCAGCCAGCCGCCTCTGAATCCCACGTTTGCTGAGTCTCCTACTTCCCACGTCTCTTTGCACACGAACAATCAAACCCTTTATGGATGTGTGATGTGTCCATAGCCAACAATTTAGCTGGATTATTCATACAACGCTGAATCAACCCCCTTTTTTGTTTTACTGCTTGATTCAGAACCAAAATATATACTTACCTGATTTCTACTTTGATCAATGGTGATGCTTGCATATATATGAAATAAATCTTTGGGTGCATTCATGCTGAACCATATTGAAAATGAACTGCTAGATGGATGTACAGAGATGCCAGTAAATGAACTGCTGAGCCATATTTCCTAGACTAGAGTACGAACAGGATTGTACGAAAATGAACTGCTGGATGGATGTACAGAGATGCCAGTAAACATGTGCATACTCAATGAGTGAATGAAAGCCAAATCTGAATAGAGTTGGGAAAAAAACAAAACTTGTTGCGCGTGCATTTCAAGAAGTGTGTAAATTGGTTGCACTCGTGCAACGCATGGGCATATATCTAGTGTTATAAGATAAATGAACTAAACAATCTATCTATTCATTGAAGTAATTTTCACACTAAATTCACTGGGCACAGGTCAAGCTGTTCATCAATGCTCTGAAGTAAAAAATCAAAGATGCCTAGCAGCAGTAGCATGGTTTCTTTGTTAGTATATATATAAATTTAAGGAACAACTACATTGGAAATCCTATGAAAAATTATTATATGGGTCAGGGAACACCAGCAATGGGATTTTCGCAAACATGATAATCAGGAGAAACAAAACAAAACTAAAAGAACAAGGTGCCTTGTTATCACGCTTGAACTGGAATTTTTGTTTCAGTTACTATATTCATTTTTTTATTCACAGGAATACGAACTGCGAAATCTGGATATTGAAAAACAGAACATATAAAAAAGATTTATTTCATATATTGAACTAAAGCGGTAGGATTTTTCAAACAGGCCACAAGACCACTCAGCATGACAATAACTAAAAAAAGTAGATATATATAAGTGGGGGGTTTGCTCGACCGTCACTATCTTTGGGTGCATTCATCGTTGCATCAAGAAATTGATCTACATAGATAGATATATCTAAGTGGTGTGTTGCCCCTTTGAGGCTGCTAACAACTAGAGTGGCTGTTATAGTTGGTACCTCTCCCATATTGAAAGAGGTACCTCTCCCACTTGTTGTATACTTGGTTCAGCCAGTAATCCTAAGAGGTCTTGAGTAGAAAGATATATATGAATAATACTTTGGCTCTTTAATATTTGGAAAGATTGAAGCTTTCTTCATTGGAAAGAGCAAATTGCTTGCTGTCCCCTCTGAAGCTTTTATGTTATATACATGTAATGGAGATACCAGTGGGCTTTTTCTCGAAACTGAGATCTAGATTTTTATATATGTGACGCCTATATGACTTATGCATTTTGTAATGCATCATCTCATGATTCTAAATTAAAACAACATATATAGTATTATATAGTGAGTGTAATGCTCACTGTTTTTAGAAATGCCCACTACTTTTAGATATGTGCATTGTTGCTTGAGCTTGTTTAGATATGACAGTGAATGCAGTCATCAGCTTGTGTGCTTATTTGTGTAAATGCTCATTGCATGCTTGACAGCTGCTTAGTCTGGTGAACTGATTAGCCTGCTGCTTACTTAGAAAATATTGCCCAGGCCCTGCCATTGTGATCAAAATAAAAATTGTATGCTGCTGTATTATTAAGAGAGAAGTTGCTTGCTGCTGTATTATTAAGAATTTCTATGCTCGAGCTGTATTACTAAGAAGTTGCTTGCTTGCTGTATTATTAATTCCAGCATGAAACTTAGATGGCTCTTGAACTCTTGAAAATAGACTGTTTTATATATGCCAACTGTTTTAATATATGCTTATATATGCCCACTGTTTTATATATGCACAGTGAGTCTTCTTGCAAGTTAATAAATCCTATTTCCTCCATTGCTCATTTAAACTGTCAACAAATTGGCTTATTTCCTATCACATTGTCAACATGGTACTACTGATGCTTGTATTCTATCACATTGTTCTTATTAATGACTTAATTTCCTGGAACACATTGGCTGTTCTACTACTACTATACTACTGTCCTACTACTACTACTGCTACTGCTACTGCTACTGCTACTGCTGCTGCTACTACTACTGCTGTTCTACTACTCTATACTACTCTAGTGTTGGCTGCTGCTCTGCCCTCTTCCCTATACTCTTAGAAACTACTACTGGTACTAGCTGGCTGCTAGCTACTCTACTTGCTGCTAGCTACTCTCCTACTACTACTAGCTGGCTATCTAAGTTATCAGATTTTGATCTGCAGGGGTCTTCCAACCATGTGGCAGCAGTCAACTGTTTTTTGGCTATTTTTCATCTCCTCTATGTTTGGGAAACAGCAGCTGCTTGTTTTTACACCTTTTCCTCTCTATGTTTGTTAAACAGCTGTTGCTTTTTTTGCCAAATCTCCCCTCTCCTCTCCTCTCCTTTGTTTTGCCGATGGTGAAATTGTATAAGTCCATACATTATATGGAATATGAGCTGATGATCAAGAACTTGTCAGGAACTTGTCATCATTAGCAGCCGCCCCTACATTACCTTCTCCTCTCTTCTCTGTTATGATACCTGAAAGCAAGGATTCGAAGAGGACAGGCACATGTACAAGAAACATGGCAGAGACCGGAAGACTAGTCTTAAGCTCCAAGTGAAGACTCTAGTTACGAAGGCGCTGGAGGAGCAAGGACTGTCTATGGAGCCACGGATATTAGTGACGCCGCCGGAAGAACTGGCATTAGTTGGCAGCCCTCCGAAAGTTTCTAGCAGCCAAGGTTCCACTGCAGCCACAACCCCCGTCGATCGCATATGGGAACCAACTAGTTGCACCTTAGTGTTTCTCAGCGGCCAGCAGAACACTGTGATAGAGGTGGCAATGGGTGTGGCACATCCTCCCGGTGGCTTACACCACAATAATAAGATACCGCCGGACTACACTAGGGTCGTGGTGCATACAGTGAAGCCCGAGTTCATGTAGTGGAGGATAGACTACGCAACTCCCGAGGGGCTGGTGTTACTCGGAGACGTTATGGGGCAGTTCATCCTCTGGTATAAACGGGACATTATATTGACTGCTTCTTCGCCGTCTCCCCCTCTCCCAAATTTGGAGCGAGTTGTTGAGGTCGGGGAGATATTTTCACCGTCTCGTGACCCCCACATTTCTGAGATGCCACATTCTTCCCCACCTCCTAGCGAGCATGTGCCAGATGAGATGCCACAACCTTCTTCAGCTCGTACCGAGCAAGTGCATCATGAGATACCATAGTCTTCTCAACAAGCATAGCCGATACATGAACAACGAGTACCTCCTAAAGAAGGTGATGCACAAGAAGATGAGGATGTGCCTGAATGGGAACTTCGAAAGAAGCATCCAATCACCATAAGGCCAGTTTATGTTTCGATCAAAGACGTCTCGTCGGTGTCCAAGTGGTTTTCCCATAACCAGTTCAAGCCTAAGAACCAAGTTAAAAAAGTCCCATCACGGGGTTTTGAGGAGGCCATGACTAGCAAACTCCACCAAATTGCAAAGCAGTATCCAAATGTTGATGCCATCAAATGGTCAAAGGATTGTCCGAAAACATATGAAAGAGGCAAGCCCTTCCTACCAAACCGGGACATCCGGCGCCTACCACTTAGAATGAGAAGGTTCCATGATTGGTACTTGCGTGTTCTCCCAACGAACATAGATCTCATACAAGCATGCTTCCCCATCGGCACATTTGGAAGCCCAGCCGGGAAAATTGTCTTTGACTTCAATGACATGCACACATGCTTTCACCTGGGAGAAATGGAGATGAATCTAATTCGCACGTGGTGCCTGTAAGTCCTTATCCTCCCGATATGATATGAATGTAATCTTTAAATTTTATTGTAACTAACCCATGCCGTGATTTGTAGAATGCAAGTGCACATTGTCAAACAAATACCAAGTGTGAAAGCTGGGTATGTAGACCCTCAACCTATAGCCCAAACAAAATTTAATTACCCTAAACGGTGGACACTGGATGCCAAAGAGCTAGCTGCTGCAAAAACTCTTCGGGAGAAAGAGCGCATCCGTACGGCGAAACTAAGGGAAGAGTCCCTTAAGGTTGCGGCATACATTGCCCTGGCTTTCAAAAATCTCCAACAACACTCTACTATATGGCTACCATACAACTTCGAATAAGTTCAACTCTATACTTAAAGCTTTGTTCGATATATTTTATTCGATGCAAAAGAGCTTATCTAGTTCTATGATTAAATCCATGTAGCAACCACTGGATTTGTATAGCCGTCAATGTCGGAAGGAGCATGGCATGGGTCTTTGATTCATTAGATAGGGACACGGTGACATGCAAAGACTTCATATCGATTCTCAAGACGTATACATATCGACAATCCTCATTAGCTTATATGTTTGTATACATACTTGTAATGTTCACTTTTGGATACTAACAAGTTGTATTTGCTAAAATAATTCGAACAGGGCATTTAGGTTCTATGTCACTAATCATCATGGAAGGCATGATCCAGCAAAGAAGGAAAAGCTGGCTATAAAAACACTATATGCGGTAAGTGTAACTTACTTCTTCAGTACTCCGTTACATGGCTGTCAAAAGCATTACTTAACATTTTCATATGCAAAACACACAGTGCCCCAAGCAGAAGCATGGGAGTGTACATTGTGGATACTATATATGTTCTATGATGAGTAAC
Source organism: Miscanthus lutarioriparius (assembly GCA_904845875.1). Lineage (NCBI taxonomy): Eukaryota > Viridiplantae > Streptophyta > Magnoliopsida > Poales > Poaceae > Miscanthus > Miscanthus lutarioriparius. The sequence continues at coordinate 181,445 of CAJGYO010000439.1, read as the reverse complement.
ATCGGTGCCTACAGGAGACACCCCTTAAGGGTAAGTTTGAACCTCTTCACCCATAGTATAAAAACTTCGTACATGGTATGAAATACTAAACCGAAACTTGTTCTCTTGTAGTGGAGAGAAGAGAAAGGAATGAAAAGAGACCCATATAAGGATGACCAACTCTTAGAGCTCGTCGGCGACCTTTGCAACTTTATATTGGACCAGATTGTACACGTCAGAGGCGCCTATCATGACCGAGAGTCTGAGTTAGGTACAAATCCTCAGTACCAACATCTTCGTGAGACTGAAAGGCTAGCTCTAGGACGTTGATAACAATGTGTATGGAATTTGTATATTTAATGATGGATTGTATATATTCTTATGAATTGGACTTGTAATTGTAGTTTATAGAATACTCTTGTGCTTGTAGTCGTGGTCGCGGGGCGTTCGGCAACGCGAACGCGGTTCGGAACGTTGGTCGCGGGGCGTTTGGCAACGCGAACGCGGTTTGGAACGTTGGTCGCGGGACGTTCGGCAACGCGATTTTGAATTGTAAATTTGAATTTTTGTTTGCGGAAAAATGTACTGTAGGGGCGGTTCTAGATTGAACCGCCTCTACAAATACCTATTTGTAGGGGCGGCTGGTACTACAGCCGCCCCTACATATCGATTTATAGGGGCGGCTGGTAATACGAGTGGCCCCTACAAATCAATTTGTAGGGGCAGCCTGGAAACCATCTCTACAAATGCATGATTTGTAGGGACGTTTTGATAGGGGCGGCTGGCCAAACCACCCCTACAAATGGTTATGAGCCGCCCCTAAAAATCGATTCTGTAGTAGTGAAGGTTACAGCCACAATTAGTCTTAGCTCGGACAGATGTTGCGGGGCCGAGGGGAATGCCTTAACCGTGTCGGGAGAAAAGATGCCTCGGATAGTGCGTCTCCATCGGTGTCTTGAATTAGAAAACCCCAGCTGCCTGATGAAGAACTAGGCATGAAGATTTTGATCCTAATTAAACTATATTAACAATTAACAATTTCATGGTAGAAATCTTTGTTTGTTAGGAAAGATCAATAGTAATATTATATTTATTATTTGTTTTTGATATTTTTGAAAAAAAAACGGAGCAGAGGAACGACTGGAAAAAAAGTGAGACCAAAAACCGAGCGGAGAAAAATCATCTGAAAAAAGAATCAAAAGCGGCCGAACAAAACATAAACGCAAAAACCAAATAGAAGTGCCAAAATAAAATCGAGCTGAACAAGCGGACGTGAGCCCGAGCGTAAAAAAAAAAAAATGGACGGCCCATTGTTAGATTTGATGAACTTTGGTAAAGCTCTCATCTCTGACGGTAAAGCTCTCATCTCTTATTCTTGAGTTTCACTTTTTTCAATGGAGCGATTCTGACGGGGAGTAAATGAGAATCAATTACAAAGTGATTATAGTAACGATTGAACGGGAGCAGTGGGTAGTGGTGGAGAGCAGCATTTTTTTAGTTCGTAGCTCGTAGTGTAAATAGAGAAGTAATTCTCGCCAGCTTCCACTAAAGTCCAGTTGTGTTTTAAATGTTTGGTAGGAATCCACGTAATCTGCTCCGAAGAAGCTGAGAATGGAGCTCTTGCCTAACTCGCCCTAGATTATAAGGCCCATAATAAACGCTTTCTAAATTAGAAGACTAATCTCATATGAAAAAAAAATTGGATATTGACTCAATTTAAATAGGTGACTGTTGTATATATACGTTGTGAGGTTAGAAAATATACAAAGCTAGCTACACATTTGGGCATGTTGTGATGCGCATAGATTATTTGGACTCTCGACCAACGGCTAGGCTAGGACATGAATGGTGCAAATAATGCCAATAAAGTTTTGCAACTCCCAAGCTAAGCGAGAGATGATAAACCATTGGAGTAAATAAGAATGATACTCCATTTATTCCAAATCATAAGACGTTTTGGCTTTTTTAGATATATTACCTTTGTTATGCATCTAGACATAGCGTATATCTAGATACATACTAAAAATAATATATCTAGAAAAATCAAAACATCTTATAATTTGGGATGGATGGAGTATCGGAAGCTGGATGAAAAAATGAAGATAAAATTTTTGGCTCTCTAATGTTAGGTATAGATAGACATCTAAATTAGGTAGTAGAAAAAATAGAAGTGGATAAAAAATAAAATAAATTTTTGTCTCGTTAACGTTAGGTATTATAAATACACATCTGAATAGGTAGAGGAAAAAACAGATTTATTTTTATTTGTGTATGATTGTAGGTAGCAGCAGAAAGCTAAACACACGATGTAGTGTGTTAACGCCTCCAAACCTATAGACTTTCATGAACAACTAGTGGATGGCGCGCGCCTTTAGAGTAAACGATCCCAGATTGCTTCATGGTGGTGACAATAACATGTAATATTAGAACCGAGTTGCCCACGGTGGAGGCAACTTGGAACACTATGTGTTGCCCACGTATTCCGCCAGCTCATCTTCGAGACCTAGAAACAAATGACACATAACAAATGAATCACAGTTTGTATCAGTGGAAAACTGTTACAGTTTCAACGATTGTTTTATTCTAATCGATACTCCACATGGATAGCACGCATTTTCCAATATAAACCCACTAACCCATGACATTTGCCTAAAGTCTTCCAATTCACCTTTTGGCATTGTCAAACGTGCAAGTCTAGGAACGGCAATGATACCAAGAGTGGAAAAATAAACCTAGAACATGGTATGCCATGATTTTGTTTGGTCTCTAAATGAACATCAATGACATCGAGAACAATGTAGTGATTGACCCACATCTGGTGACAACTAAAATCGATTTTTAGAGTTGGGCTATGTTACATCCGCATTTCATGTAACATATGAGGGGCATGAAGGCACTGTACCTTGGGAACTGCCACACTATGCTTAACGTCAGTGTAAATTTGGTGGGGCATGTGTGTGGGCTGTTGTTTCCCATTCATCTGTACCAAGATCAAAACATGAGCAAAGAGGTAACATTAGCTGAACGCATATGAATAAGATAAATATCAACGACATGAATATAGTAGGATCTATCCGGTCCGAAAAAGCATGGATGGCTATAGCAGTACCTACCTAGTCCCAAAAAGCAAGGGACAAAAGCAAAGAAGGTGACATTAGGTGAAGACATCTGAGGGGAGTAAAAATTTGACAGCACTTATCTCAGCAAGGAGCAGGCATAAATAGATGGGAAAATAGAAAAGGTCGACATAAACGAGAGGAAGCCTAAATGATCCACAAGGCAGCGATGGGCGACATGCATATGAAGGAATCCAACATGGAGTGGAGACACAAATACTGTTAATAACACAATCATGCAACAAAATAAAGAAAAAATACCAACCTAACCTGTGTAGGAAGAAAGCAAAAAATATTCAGAAAAAAATATAAGCAGTATGAGTACAAATTAAGCATCACGCAAGTCACAGATGATTAAATAAGATGTGAATTGCCGATGCATCAAAACAGTCTGTTGCATATTGAAAATAGTTTATTAACCAATCCCATATATACTGTTTTGTTATTTGAAAACTTCGTAGAGATAACCGTTGCAGATGTCAAACCAGATTTATTCAGTAATACTAAAGGATCAAAAACCTATCACTGAGTCAGTTTTCTCAAAATAACTATTACATTCAAAACCCTTTGCCTTTCATAGCTAGATGTTGCTAAGTTAAAAAAAGGTATGATATCCCAATGCTATAACCACTGAAATGAAGTTTTGTAGAATATATGTAGAATGATCAAATATGTATTATTTTGTTACTAAATGTGCAAACATAGCAATATTTGTCGCTAAGAACACAAACAGTCGGCACATGTATGGAGAAAAGGAAACCATTGTTCATGACAATGCAAGCAAAATATTACCAGATCCGGACGCCGAGCTGAGGTGCCGCCGCCGCAGCTGACAAAGAGTCCACACGAGTCTGTTCTGCTCCAGGCATTGGTGACAAACCATAGATGAGCAAAATGCGAAATACAATTGTCATGAATAATAAACAGAAATATTTACATGTCAATGTTAACGGAGCTAATGTGCTGTGTGCTAAAGCAGCAGCGACATTACTGTGGAAGTGAATGGAATAAAAAAAGGCAATAGATTTAGGAAACAAAGGGAGAGATGACATGGAACAGAATGCATACTATTTTTACAGGAGCTGCAAAGGTTGAGTTGTTGTTCATTTCATTTTGGACAGATATTCTTCTTTATCATTGATGGTTTCAACCTCTGTAATCTGTTGAAAAATAATTACAATTAGCAGGCACATGTATATGTGAAAAGAGATAGGAAACTAAATAGGGAATGAAAACAGAGGAAGTTTTGAATTTAGCCTTTGTACTACGCGGGAATTTTGGTAGAACAATATGGGAGGAGCAAAAATCTAATATACTGACATAATTGAAGTGGGACAGAGTCTCGATATAGCAAGCTATAATCAATATGTAATGTAAACCAGAACATGCATTTAAAATGCCAAGTTATTAGGTTGGAAAATGGCTACTCTTACCTGTAGTCTCAATAGGAATTCCAAGTTTACATGTGCTATTTTCCAACTTTAAAAAGCATTATTAATTGTAGGCAGAAGGAAAGAATCGGAAACTGTGTCCAAATAATATTTTTAGTAACGAATAAGAGAAAAGATGTTGCCATCACGGCAGATGCATAAGAGGCTTAATAATAGTTTTTAGTAAAACACCACGGCACATAAGGATTTTTAGAAGGGATGTGTGAAAAAAGTTAACAAAAGCTATTTACTTTAAGCACCAATCAACTAATCCAAGATCTTAAGCCTATATAGGATATAAGGGGAATATGACAATATAGTCTTATGTTAATAACACATCTAAGAACAAAATCTTCAGAATAAGAAACGACTGCTTCCATTGAAATCACTCCCTTCCCTTGTTGTTGTATAGCAGTTCAAACGAAAAAGGGGACTTTTGTAAGCACCAATGTAGTCTGAGATTAACTGGAAGTGTCTGGCCATCAGATCTTAACGTTGAGTAACAAATGCCAAATTTTCATAGCAGCTTGAAGTAGGGAAAAAATAGCAAATGGCAAATGGTCAGAACATGAGACCATAACGAATGTGGAATGCACGAACCGGCAAATGGGTAGGACAGGAGATTATTAGCAAATAGGCTTGGACCATATAGAAAGTTGGCAGAGGTTCTTAAAGGCCTCAGTAATGTGTCAATCATCATTTGTTCATGAACTTAGAGCTTCAGGGCATGCTGACAGATGGGTCACTCTTAAAAAAACTCCATAATATAGGTGACAGGCCATGCCCAGTACCTCACAGGCGAATGAACATCAGATCATATCCCTGAGTAATGGATACGGAATTTTCATCACAGGCATATAATAGGCATGTGTTTCAGGTAACAAACAGTGGCGTGTATTAGGAGGAGGAATTTTAAAAAAGAAAACATTAGACCATAAGCAAATACAGGCGGGAGCGACGCAAGTAGCCCATCAATGTCTTGCCGCATGAGCAGTTCCTGAAATCCAAAACAAGGTACGTAGGGCTGAAAAACAGATTAAAAAAAATCGACGACGCAAACTCATAGTTCTCTAATCGAAACTCTAAAAAGAAATGTACCTATGCTGACAGTCTGACATCAGTTTTATTGACAGACCCATGCAAGTACATATGTGAAGATATATAATTCCAAGTATTTCTACCATGAAGATTTGAAAAAAACAGCTGAGGAGAAAACATTTATCAGTAGCAAATATATAGCGGAGTTGTGGATGACAGTCTAAAAAAATCTATAGAAATTTTTATCAGTAACAAATAAATAGCAGGGTCGTGGATGCTACAAAATCATGGCACTTCATGGAACACTTATGGTGCATAAATCAAGAAAGGGAAGTCCAGCACTCAAAATTAAAAGGGACATGCAGTGACAGAGAGCATACAACCAGGTAATCCCATAAAAAATGTATTTACTGTTTGTTCATTATACTGTATCCTAATAAAGGATTCATCTTAGTGAATGATAAGGGTGATAATAGGAATAACCAACTAAGGTGACATGGATGTCTCAAACTCATGAATAATCAACTAAGGTGACTTATAGTATTAGAACGAAAATAATTATTGGCAGCAAGGAAGACATGTAGTAATATGACATCGCCGTATGTCCATATCAATCAATCCTACGAAAATTGAAGGAAAAAACTTACAGATGAGTCTACTGCCACTGCAAACCATTGATGTCATAAGGTATCCATATAAGTTTCTCTCAATCTTTTGTTTAACGAAAGATCAAATTAAGTATTATAAAAGAAAGGAAGGAATATAATGCAAGGTAAGCGGTGAGCAGAGGACCATTTTGAGGCCACTAAGAATGTGAAATATCTGAAATATTTGATGCAATGAGTAACAAATGACCAGTACAGAATAGCACCGTGAGAAAGGAGAAATGAATGGATCAAAAGTTCTAGATGGGGTTCGAGATGGCTCACACTTATCTGTGAAGCTGAAATCAATCACGTAGATAAACGGAGAACAGGAACAACGCAGGAACCCTAGTGAAGAGAATGAAGGAAGATGAAATCAATCCTGCCAAAAAAACGAAGCTAGGGTTTCATGGAGGAGCGAAGCATGCGTGCAGAGGATTGGGGAGAGGTAGGGGGCCGCCCGGCCCCACTCGAGCAGGAGCCGTAGCCCGCTCACACGCCTGGCGCCGTCTGGAGGGAGAGAGAGAGTGAAGAGAGAGAGAGAGAGAGAGAGAGAGGGGGAAAGAATCTGGAACGGGAGCCATGGTATACATTTGGTTCTCCGGATTCTGAAGAGAAGCGGGAGAAGCTGCTACATATGAGAATCGGCTCCGAGCGATCATAGCCACACGATGGAAGATCCAACGGCCGAAATTAATGGAGTTGACGTGGAGTAGCGTTCTCTAGGGACGCCCTACGGGTTTTCTAGGGAAGAATAGTGTAGTTGCTCTCCACGCTTACCACGTGGCGAGTTAAGGATTATTGTAATTGTTCATCATTTGGTCTGTTTTAATTTTAGCGGACAGGGTGGTACTAAACGGAACTCTGCTTAACTCATCGTCCACCCGAAGTCCACTCAGGCCCAATCGTTAGGCAGAGGCCCAATTATTAGGCGGAGGCAGGTCTATGAGCCGATCCTACAGTTTCACTTGAGCTGAAAATTCGGGGCCCCAAAATGTCCGTGTGTGCCTGTCCTTGGCAGGCGCAGTCTCGCGTATGGGTTAGGCCCCGTTTAGTTTCCCCCAAAATCCAAAAAATTTTGCGCAGTATTCGTCACATCGAATCTTGCGGCACATGCATGGAGTACTAAATATAGACGAAAAAAAAACTAATTACACAGTTGGCCGAGAAATCGTGAGACGAATCTTTTAAGCCTAAATAGTCCATAATTGGATAATTTTTACCAAATACAAACGAAAGTGCTACAGTAGCCAAAAGCTAAAAAATTTCGGAACTAAACACGCCCTTAGTCTCGCGCAATAGCAGAGAGCCCAGATTCGAGACTCAAGAAGCGGAATATTCTGGATTTTCTTTTCTACCGTTTTCATTTGAAACTAAGAACAGCAGGATTTAGGTTAAAAAAAAAGAACAGCAGGATTTTCAATTTTTAAATAAATGATATAAAATGCAGCCTCTGTATCCACATGGAATATATATAGCTAAAATGTACACAAGCTCTTAGACTCGGCCTCAAACCTAAGGAGCATAAAACAACAAGAAAACCCACACACAAAAAAAACAACAAGAAGAAAAAAAAGCTCACGGGCTAAGAAAAAAAATCTAGAAAGATACTATGCTTTAGAGTTTCTTTTCCCTCCTTGCTTTCCAACTTGTTTCTGTCTTCGAGTAACATGATCTCGCCACGTCACCTTTCTCAAACAAAGGAAAGAGACTAAGTCCCTATCCTCGTCCAACTGTGACATCTAAACTTGCGGTCGACTTTGCATGAAGATGGACCTATGAGGCGATGCCTCCAAGGAGAAAAATGACGAGTGTCGCCTTCAAGAAGGAAAAATGACGCCTAGGTGTCGCTGTTGCCGAGACCAACAAGATCCCTATCAAGACGTTCGCCAGCACCTCCACAGCACCCGAACCACTATCTACAAAAACAGTCCACCACCAACACATCGGGAGTCATGCACGACTCAAGTAAATGTCCTAGCCACCCTTGAGGCCGGTGGCTCTATGGGGTGCACGAGACCAGCACAGTGGCTTTGTGGAGCGCGCAAGGCTTGTGGTCGGGCGTGCGCGTTGGAGTGACGGCAGTGGCTTGGCGCCCGCCCATGGCCGGTGCGCGGGGTGCACGCATGGCCGGAGTGGGAGACATCCAAGCTCGGGTGTTTCGCGTGCAGAGAAGAGAAAAAATTAGAACAAACAATTTTTTTGGGCGCAAACTCAATTAAACAACGGGCTGCATGCGGCCTGTCTTCCACCTTGCGCTGCCTCCTTTCCTCACTAATTAGTGCCCCCGACGCCCTCGTTCACTTCCGTGGCCCGCGCGACGCACACGCCCGCGCCCCACTCACCCGCGCCCGATCGTGCCCCAGCCTTCTTCCCCAACTCCGGCTAGGGTTCCGGTGACCGGCGCCGCTCTTTCTTCAACAATTTCAATGGGCATAGAAGGGACCGGCCAGGGGGAGGCAGGGCGGCCAGGTGGTGGGAAAGGAGGCCGGGCGGTTCAGAGCCTTGGCGGCGGTGGAGGTGGCTGGGCAAGGAGTGGCGGGGGCATCTCGACATCACCGGCGAGCATGGCCATGGCGGAGCTACGACGAGAAGGAGAGGGGAAGAAGGCGGCGGCCGCCGCCGCTAGGGTTTGCCAGAGCTCTGGCACGCTGCGCTATGGCCGCCGCCAACCACCGCCTCACCGTGGGCGCTAGGTTTCGCCAGAGCTCCGGCACGCTCTTTTAGAGGCTAACATATCGAGTGATATTTAGAGGCTAACATACCATTTATGGAGACACTTAAGCTTCCTAAAATTACTCCTGGAGCTGAAGCCAAAAAAAACTACAAGTGAAGCAGAGTTGTACCAAGCAACCACTTAGTGTTCACAACATATTATCTAGTGCCCCTTAGTGAGGCATGGCAGATGGCTTGGTGTTGTGTTTCTCAACATCGTGTTTGTGAAAGAGGTAGGACCTCACCCTTTGGCTATATGTGTCTTTAGCAGCTCACTTTGATATCTCTCTCTACCCCCTCCCTCTGACCCTAGGCACTTCGACGCACACCGAGAGGCTTGTCAAGGATTTGAGGGCAGTTCAAATCAAGAGGGGTGCTCTTATTGTGCATACATTGTCCATACATTCAACTAAGGTCTTGGAACTTGTTCATACATTGGCTTGATGACCAGCTATCTCTCTACAAGTTCCTCACCCCAAACCCCACATTTTCTACCTCTTTTCATGCTTTTTTTTACAAATCCTTGAACTAAGGTTTTTGAGGTGTTCTTTGGCTGTTCTTAGAGCATATCCAAGAGTACCCAAAAGAGTCTCCCAATCCATGAATTTTGGCAAGATTGAAAAAACTCATCTCCAACAACTCCAAAACCCACCTCCCAATCTTTTGGCACTTGGAAGAAACCACCCCCATGCGCATAAGTTACGCGTGTGTATCTTCGCCCCAATTTGGAGGTGGAAGGATGTGGGGAAGAAAAAAAAGTAGGACAAGGTTTCTGATACAAATATATAAGAGAGAGATAAAGTATACAAAGTAGCTAGTGTAATTTAGATATAGTTTATGATTCCTGATGTAGAATTATATTCTATCTTTTAGGCGTGAGATTTTGGAAACTGTTGGAGTTGTAGCTTTTTTATGTCTTCCAATATATTTTCAAATGTTGGAAAACCTATTTTTGAGAGTATTTTTTTAGATACTGTTGGAGATGCTCTTAGGTGCTATCACGTCTTGGTAACATGCTTAGACTTTACCTCCAACATAATTCTCACGAGCACCCTCAAATAGGTTGTTTCAAGAAAATTGTGAAAACCCTAATTTGCAAGAGAAGGTGTGTGCAAAGTTTCAAATTCTTTGGAGTTCGTTTGATCGAGTTATGAATTTTTGTCAATTGTTTTCGAGGCTGTTTTCTAAGCGATTTTTAGACAAAATAACGAGCTTGGCAAAAGACCTCCTTATTCCTCGCTAATTAGATGGATAGAGTAGTTAAGTTGTTAGTTAACTTAGTTACCTGTTGTTTTTTAGATGACACCAAGTAATAGGAATCTCATTATTTCTTAAGAAAAATACAGAGGGGAGAGAGGTGCGTACGACATCATCAGTAGATCCTGATAAGGAATCTACAAACATGACGACATCATCAGCATACAGACTGATCCTAAATGGTAGAGCTGCGATCCTGAGGGGTGATGACCCAGAGGAGACAGACAAGCAGATACTATTTAGACATATGACACACTCCCTCAAAGTAATCCATTGCATCAGCTGGTGTTGTTGCGGCAAAGGATATAGGTAGCGATAGCACACAAATAGTGATGGCGAGGTGGGTTCCTGGCGATGACCACGCATCAACCTCTAACCTAGGTGGCATGTAAGGCTCTATGTTCACTGCGAAGTTGGCCTTCGAGCAATGGATTCTAGCTAAGACGGAGGAAATTGTATTGGGTGTAACCTGGCAGCTGGGGTTTTCTGCTTGCACCAGGGAAGTCAGAGACTCAGCATGGTTTCAAATGAGGGCCAGTGAAACGAGCATATCAGGATCAAAGGAGAGATATGTTTGTTAGTGTTGATCTCATCCGACTCGGCCCAACGGTCGAGTCGGTCCTTGATCCAGTGCCATGATCGGGGCATCCAACCAAACCAAGGTTGGTGGGCCCCCGTCGTGCAACACTATTTAGAGGGAGGTGGGGGCCAGGGCATAAACACGAGGTTCACCATGATCCCCACTTACTGCTCTAACCATACCGATCAAGGGAGTGCTGAAGCGGCGGGAAGTGCCACCACCGGACCGCGTTGCCTCTGCATTGCCCCCGCCCTCCGGACTCCACCACGACTACACTGCCACGACACTGGCGTCCACGTCGTTGCGGCGGCATGGACCCAACTGTGCTAGGGCGAGGTACAAGTACAAGTTTCCCCATCTAAGTCTAGATTATCCCCTGATCTATGTTTTAGAGGTACTACGATCTATCAATGGTATCAAAGCCAGGTTATCCTAGTGTGTAGATTGTAGATTGGGGTAGAAAAGTGAAACAGAATTAGAACCGAAACCCTAACTCTAAGGAAGAAGACCGCACCGCTGCTTCGACGGCGTGCGGGAAGGAAGCCACCCCGAGTTGCCGTGGGCGCATGGGGTAAGAGACAGAAAGGAGATGAGAAACATCCAATTCGGATCAAAGCAGAGGGTTCCTAACCCTAACCCTAGAAGGGGAAGAACAATAGAAGAAAGAGGGCTCGATTCAGATCGACCCAGACACTTGAACCCTAACCGGCCAAATCCGAACCCTAACCCCCTAGACTCGACCCACTCCGGGAAGAAAGAAGAAGGGGTTTTGGAAGATTAACACACCGGATTAGCTCCAGGAAGCACCACTGGTTCACCCGTCGTGGTGGTCTTTGTCCCCTGCGCGAAGTCCGACACCACCTCCACACGCCACCGTGAGGCGGCTCGACGAGGCCGCACACGCGCTTCGGTGAGCAACCCCTCGGCGGTGCGGCTAAGCTCGGGCGGCGTCGCCGTTCGCCTGCTTTCTCTCTCTCTAAAAACGGTCGTGCGAGAGAGACAGGAGGGAGAGAGGAAGGAGTGACCTAGGGTTACAGGAGGAGCCGGCGCCGAGCGGTTTTGCTCGTGCGAGATCGACGCGGAGCCGTCCATCATAATGAACGGCCAGGAAATGCTGGGCCAGATTCGGCCCAGGCGGGAGGCCACTTTCTCGGCCTAGGCCCAGGTTGCGGCCTGGGAGGGCACCACAGGCGAGCGCGCGAGCTGGGCCAGGCCGTCTCCGCGGTCGGGCCAAGTAAGCAGTGAAGAATTGAGCTTTTTCCTTTTTTTTTCTTTTTCCAGTGAATTTAGTTTTTTTTCTAGAAATTGATCATTGGCTCAAATAAAATTAGTTTTGAGGAGTTTTTCCTGTGGGTAAAATTCACCAATTATGTTTATGTTTCCGCTGTAAAGTTTAATGTTTATTATCTTCTAATTAAATTTAAACCAACGGAAGAATTTAATTTGAAGAGCAGTTGTATTTAGTAAATTATGATTAAGTTTATCCTCTAATTAAATTAGAACCAACGGAAAAAATTTAATTAGAGGAGTAGTCCATTTTATTTAAGTAAGATTGTGGTATTGTCATTTTCTGACCAACGTTGATGATGACAATATTATAACGAATTTAAGTTTGAAGTTTAAATCTCTGGTAAATTTTACACCAACATGGTGAATTTTCCAGAGAGTAGATAAGGACCAAGAAATGCTCCTGAACTAAAAGAATGTATTTCATTATTAAATTTCCACTACAATGAAGTTGATTATATTCTAATTAAATTCGAACCAACGGGAGAATTTAATTTTGAAGAGTAGTTATATAGATTTCAAGTTAATTTATGAGTTTTAATGCATCAATTCTATTTTCTGCCCAACGATGATGTAGAATTAATGCAGAAGCATATTGTATGTTTTATTTTGAACCGATAAGATCACTCGGCTGCATGTCAACGGGCTGCAATGCTGGGGCAAGTGAATGAAAAGACTTGAGTCAAGCCAGTTCAGGATAGTTTTTGTTAGTTTACTAATTTTCTGATTAAATTAGAACCAACGAAAAAATTTAATTAGAAAATGAAGTATAAGTGAATGTTTTAGTCGTCATGACTAAATTTTCATATAGATGTATCCCGCGTGGGGAGAAGTTTTGGCTTAGTAATTATGCTAGTCCATCCAGCATAGCGGGAGAAGTTTTGTGATGACTCATATGTTTTTGTATCCCGCATAGCGAGAGAAGTTTGAGTAGCTCTTATGCTATCCAGTATTGACCATGGCACAATAGAAATGCATCGTTATGGTCAATACTAACAAAAGAATAAGAAAAAGAAGGAAGCGTGACTTACAAAAGTACTGCTAATGAAAGACCTCGTTGTGTTCTTAAAGTGAATTAAGAAAAGTGTACTACTAAACGGATCAAGAAATAACTTTGTTTACATGACATAATCATGTGAATGAAGTAAGTTATAAGTGTCTCCCCGTTTATAGGCTTTTTGAATAGTTATCGAAATTGTGGCAGTAAAGTTCATGCCATATTTTGAGGGAGGGAATATAAAGATCAATTAAGAAAGATACTCTTCATTAAGAGTGAGATAAAGATTAATTAAGATGAATGTGACCGTCGGAGGAGTACAACGGTTACAACAATGATGCCCCTAAGCAGAAAAATAGCTAAATTCCTGGATTTTTTAAAGTTCCGACAGAAAAATAGCGTAGTGTTGGCTTTTCGAAGAAGATGAATAATTTAAACAATGATCTTGTAATACAGGAGCCTGTAGAATCAATTGTCTCTTGGCAATGAAGAGCAACAACAGCCTTATATGAAAGTGCTAGTAGATGAGGCCCTATAAGGTCTTAAAGAATTAGTAAACCAGTTTTCCCAATGACTATGAAGTCTATGTTAGTAAAGAAATTTCAATGGAGGGTGATTCCACCTCATTTAAAGAAGCCATGAGAAGCGTTTACTCGTTTTAAATGGCAAGAAGCTATGAAAGTTGAAATGAATTCAATGAATACCAATGATGTTTGGGACTTAGAAGTAATTTCTAATGAAGCCAAAACAGTAGGCTATTAATGGGTCTACAAGATAAAATATGAGTCCAAAGAAAATGTAGAAAGATATAAAGTTGAAATAAATTCAATGAGTACCAACGTTGTTTGGGACTTAGAAGTAATTCCTAATGGAGCCAAAACAGTAGGCTGTTAATGGGTCTACAAGATAAAATGTGACTCCAAATGGAATGTAGAAAGATATAAAGTTGAAATGAATTCAATGAGTACCAACGATGTTTGGGACTTAGAAGTAATTTCTAATAGAGCCAAAACAGTAGGCTGTTATTAGGTCTACAGACAAAATGTGACTCCAAAGGGAATGTAGAAAGATATAAAGCACGACTTGTGGCAATATGCTTTAAGCAAAGAGAATGAATAGATTACAATGAGAGTTTTCTCTCCAGTCTTATGTAAGGATTCTTTTAGAATCATAATGGTGTTAATGGCATATTATGATTTAGAAATACATCAGATAGATGTAAAGACGGCATTCTTAAACGAAGATTTATAAGAAAACGTTTACATGGCATAACCCAAAAGGTTTTGTCGTGAAAAAAAGAACATATGGGATGCCGCCTGTAGAAATCCATTTATGGGTTAAAAGTAAGTTTCTAGACAGTAACATTCGAAGTTGATGAAACAATGAGAAAGTTTGGGTTTTAAAGAAAATAAGAAGAACAATAGCGTTTATGCGAAATTCAAGAATGGAAAATTCACTTTTCACATCCTATGTATAGATGACATCCTACTCACCAGTGGTGATGTTAATCTGCCATTGGAGAAGAAGAAGTCTTTGTCCTTAAGTTTCAATGTGAAAGATCTTGGTGAAGCCTCATTGGTTCTAGGAATTGATATTCACCGAGATAGATAAAAATGGGGTATTAGGACTATCGCAAAGGCATACTTAAAAAAGATTCTAAAGAAATAAAGTATGCATGCGAGTAAGCCTATGCCTGCTCCTATAGTCAAGGGTAATAGTTTTGGGAACTTTAAGTATTTCAGGAACCGATTTGAGATCGATCAAAAGAATATGGTTCCATATGCTTCAGCTGTTGGAAGCTTGATGTGTGTACAAGTACAAGTAAGAACTTACCCTGACGTAGTTTATGTATCCAGGATATTTTGGCAGAAGTCCAGTTCAGATATAGATCACTGGAATTGAGTTGAGAATGTCTTGCAATTTAGCAAAGTGTCATAGGCCTCATGCTGAGTAAGAAAGAATAAGTACTCTTAAATAGTTGATGGTACAAAAGTTAAGTCTTGACGAGATGTGTAGTAAAATCCATAGCAGCTGCTAATGCTCTGAAAGCTCTAGTTTGGTTTTGGTGAATTGATGAAACCCTAAGTGCTAACCTAGTTTATCAAGTGATCATGAGATAGGTAGCACACTCCAAGTGGTGAAGCAAATGAAGATCATAGCATGATAAAGATGATGGCATGGTGATGATCAAGTGCTTCGACTTGGAAAGAAGAAAGAGAAAAACAAAAAGGCTCAAGGCAAAGGTATAATTTATAAGAGCTATTTTATTTTGGTGATCAAGACACTTAGAGAGTGTGATCACATTTAGGATTGATAGCCGTACTATTAAGAGGGGTGAAACTCGTATCGAAATGCGGTTATCAAAGTGCCACTAGATGCTCTAACTCATTGCATATGCATTTAGGATCTAGTGGAGTGCTAAACCCCTTGAAAATGTTTGTGAAAATATGCTAACACTTGTGCACAAGGTGACACTCTTGGTGGTGTTGGCACATTTACAAAGGAGGTGGTGTTTGCAGGGTTGAGATGGGTTTGGGTCCCTCTCGATTAGGCGCTTTCGGGAAAATGGAATGCCTATTTTCTATTGCGCCGGATGCAAATTCTTGTGGTTGGCACATTGGAGCAAGGGTGAAGAAGTTAGAAGTGAAAACGAGTTGATCGCGAAGACGCTGGCTTCGGTCTTCTGACCGGACGCTGGGTCTGAAAGCACCGGACCCTGGCTGCATGTGTCCGGTCAAACTGACGGGTCTACGCAGTGCCGAGGGTATTGCACCGGACGCTGGGTCACTCAGCGACCGGACGCTGAAAGGCTGCGTCCAGTCGTGATGTCAGACGGCACAGTGGCTAGGGTTGAGCACCGGACGCTGGTCTGTGTCCGGTCAAAGTGGACCGGATGCGTCCGGTCGAAGAAATATGCCTCGGGGAGCTTACTGGAAACGACCGGACGCTGATGTCCAGCGTCCGGTCACTTTCTAACTGACGCGTCCGGTCAGTAGACGACCGTTGAAATCTGACGAACAGCATTTGAAGCAGGGGACACATGGCGTGAATCACCTGACCGGACGCTGAGGGCCAGCGTCCGGTCGATCGGACCGGAGCGTCCGGTCACCCCGCGTTGTGCCCAGTGAAGGGGTACAACGGCTCTATTTCGTGGGGGCTTCTATTTAAGCCCCATGGCCGGCTCAAGCTCATACTCTTGGCCATTTGCATTGACATAGCAACCTTGTGAGCTTAGCCAAAGCCCTCCCACTCATTTCCATCATACATTAAACATCTTTGTGAGATTGGGAGAGAATCCAAGTGCATTGCTTGAGTGTTTGCATCTAGAGGCACTTGGTGTTCGTGTTTCGCTGCGGGATTCGCTTGTTACTCTTGGTGGTTGCCGCCACCTAGACGGCTTGGAGCAGCGAGGATTGTTGAGCGGAGGGTGGTGATTGTCTCCGGCTCCGATCGTGGTGATTATGAGGGGTTCTTGACCTTTTCCCGGCGGAGCGCCAAAAGGTACTCTAGTGGATTGCTCGTGACTTATGTGATCCTCATCTTGTGTTGGTTGTGCGGCACCCTATTGAGGGTTTGGCGTGTGAAGCCAATTAACGCGTGAACCTCCAAGTGAGTGAATCGTCACAACAAGGACTAGCTTGTCGGCAAGCAAGTGAACCTCGGTAAAAAATCATTGTGTTCATCATTGATTCCGAGGTGATTGGTTTTCATTGTTATCCACACTTGTGATTGATTGGTTCATACATCTACACGGCGGTATAACCTTCTTGCCTACTTTTTACATTACCGCAAACTAGTTGTCAAGCTCTTTAGTGTAACTAGGTGTGAGAGCTTGTTAGTTTGGTTAGTGTGGCTCTTTAGTTAGCCTTTGAGAGCACACTAACTTAGTGTAGTGATATAGCTATTGTGTGGATATACTCCATCTAAACTAGAATTGTGGTAGGTGGCTTGCATTTTGGTAGGCTAGCGCAAAACTCGCTTCGCCTCATAATTGTCTAATCCTTTTGTTAAGTGTTGTTGAAGAAATTTTATTAGGCTATTCACCCCCCTCTAGCCATTAGGACCTTTCATGCTCGCAGTTGGAGTATTATTGTGGAAAAGCTCTAAAGAAATAGCTGTGGTGTCATCAGTGATGCATACCATAGTATAGCTTGTCATAAGGCTTAAGGAACATGCAAAAGGAGGTTAAGGGAATATGTACCCGGATTTAACAATGGTAGACAACAATAATAACCATTTTAAGTAAGTTGACTCCTAAGACAACAAGTCAAGTGTGCTGCCAAACACATTGACACTAATGTATGTGTTGTAAAGGAGAAAATCCAAAATTATTTTGAAAGCATTGAGCACATAAGTACCGAGTAAGGACTTGCGGATCCGCTTACCAAAGGCTAACCACCCAGTGCGTTCAGAGAACACATAGTCGATATAGGTTTATGGAAAAGCCTATCATTTCTGGATACTAAGGGCCTAGTTGAGTATCTGTTTCAAAACAGATAGGTGCATTGTAGCTGTTAATTCTAATGACAATTGACTGTGACAATGAAGCACGCTCTATGCATTGATCTGTGATGGAATGGAAAAAAGATAAAGAAAGTTGAGTTCAAGTATGAGGTGAGATCAAGGGAGAGATTGTTAGTGTTGATCTCATCCGACTCGGCCCAACGGTCGAGTCGGGCCTTGATCCAGTGCCCTGATCGGGGGCATCCAACCAAACCAAGGTTAGTGGACCCCCGTCGCGCAATACTATTTAGAGGGGGGGTGGAGGCCAAGGCGTAGACACGAGGTTCACCATGATCCCCACCTACTGCTCTAACCCTACCGATCAAGGGAGTACTGAAGCGGTGAGAAGTGCCACCACCGGACCGTGTCGCCTCTACATCGCTCCACCCTCCGGACTCCGCCGTGACTACGCTGTCACGACACTGGCGTCCACGTCGCTGTGGCGCCATGGACCCAACTGCGCTAGGACGAGGTATAGGAACAAGTTTTCCCATCTAAGTCAAGATTATCCCCTGATCTACGTTTTAGAGGTACTATGATCTATCAAGGTTTCCTTTCTTTGGGATTGCATTCAAATCAACCCGTTAGGCCTCCGGAACACTCATGTGCTGGACCTGGTTAAACACCAACGGGCCTTGTGTCCATAGTTTTAACATTTCTTACACTGAATTTGTTGCGAACAGAGAGCGACAGAGTGTCCTGTCCCATGGTAGTTAAGGCAAGGCGAGAAATCTGTTGGCGGCCTAGAAACTAAACTCGTGAAATTCGGCCTCTGAAGAGCACCTTTGAAATCTGAAAGCTTTCCATCTGGAAACTCAGAAGGATGAACAATTGAATTTGCCCCTTTTGAACAAGAAAAATTGCCGTAAATTCATACTTGAATTGATCCAATCAAAAACTGTTTTGACTGGGGTCAAAGAACCCATTGGAGAACACTGAGTAGATCCAAATATTAGATTGTCGCAAGACTGCGTAGCAGGTAACTGAACAAAAAAACTGACAAAACAAAATCACTGGAGGAGGCAGTTGTGGTTTGAATTTGACTGGAGGTGAGCAGCAATTTGGCCTTTTTTTTTTGGGAAGGACAGCTTCTTTTCTGCTTTTTTGGAGAGTACCCTGGTCCATTCCCTTTCCTGTTCTTCCTCCCAGAGTCATTTTTCATGTTGCCAGTGTGCAAATCCATTGTTCCAGATATGAACCAAGCATCAAAGTGACGGCCAATGAAACAATGAAGATTGTGAACATGAAAACCCACTTACTTGTTGGCAACCGAGAAACGAAAATGGCGATCACTTAAGAAACGCACATGAAAACAAGCCAATGATGATCCGCCCAAACAAGAAGCCAACACAAAAGCCGTAGAAGTTTCATCGAGATGAAAAGTATATCTCCTGACTAGGAGGAAGAAGGAACGTGACTTGGAGGAAGAAGGAACCATCTGGAAAAGCATCGGTATGATGAACCAAACATCCAAAAAGCTGAAGGATTTCCTTTTTGAACTTTTTTCCATGATCAAAATCCAGTTTTTCCTTCAATTCTGTTGGAAGAACCATCAACACCACATGCAAGGAATGATCAGAGAGGAAGATCCATCAACACCAAAATGCGGGAGGAGGCAGACACAACAACAACAAAATAGACAAGGGATTTTGGCTCTTTAATATTAGCTATAGAATTATCCATCCGTACTGTTATAAAATAATGCAAAGTAACATCTAAGTTTGCATCTAATTATCTATGTATACCTTACAAAAGATAAAATAATAATTAATTTGTGTATAAATTATATCCACTCTGGATTTATAAAAAAACTAAATATCGCTAAAGTTGACATATATGATACTAATATAGACAATTACGGAGAATAATTCAATTAAAATTAAGTACAATATATATTTCAAAATTACCACCTTTTTTACTTTGCTATCAATATATAAAATTTCAAATTTCATATAGGTCAATAACACAATCTTGATATTGAAAATTACTTTCATAATTATGAATCTTCCCACTATATTATATTACTTGTGTATTTACTCGCAGACCTTGTTTGGATGCGCATATATTCATCTAAATACACATGTGTTGAAGTGGATTAGAGTGAAATTAAACTAAATTTTATTTCATTTCACTTTAACACATGTGAATTGAGATGGATACATGCATCAAACAAGCCGTACGAGGAATCCATTACCTGTGTATTTACTCCTACTTGCAATCCGACGACGACGACGCGAAAATGCTATACACACATGTAGTGTGTTAACTCCGTCCGAACCTATAGAGAATTTTCATGGATATTTGTGTAGTTGCTTTCCGTGTTTACCACACGGCGAACCGATGATCACGGTAATCGTTTATCATCCGGTGTGTTTTGGTTTTAGCGGACAAGTTGGTACTAATAAATGGAACTCTGCTTAATTTTATCGCCCACCATGGCGTGCACGTTTGGTCCACTCGGGCCCAATCGTTAGGTGCAGGCTGTTGCCTTGCGCCCGCTCAAAGGCCTGCTACCAAGCCGTGGGCTCTCCTGAAGTTTCTCATTAGCTGAAATTTCGGGGGCCCAAGATGCAGCGTGTGTGTCCGTGTCCTAGTCTCGGAATTGTTCTGGATTCTCTTTTTCTGCCGCTTTTTTTCAGATAAAAACAGTAACAATTTCCAACATAGTACTGTGTTGTGTAGAACCGAGGCGCAAAGTTGTGCATCAACTGTCAAGAAATGTCTATAAAATATCACTCAAATATTACATTCGGTCTAATTTGACTAACCCCTTGCATTTGGAGACCTCACTCTGGACACGAGGCCTCCAACGGATCCAACGGAGCTTTCATGTTACCCGCTCTTCCTATTATTGAAAATGCATAGAGTAACCTATAAATTTGCATTAAAAATACTCACATTCACCGTTATAAATAATAATTTAAAATATCATCATAAGAAAAAAAATCTAAAAATTATCATAAAATTCAAAAATATATAGCCTTTAATTTGGTAGACTTCAATCATTATTTAGCATGTTCGCTTGTTGGTTTCAGCCAGCCCAAACCAGCCAGCTAACAGTGTTTTCCTCTCAAAAAAACCAGCACCAGTACCAACCAGCGAACAAGCCCATTGAGATAAGGGGTGCATAACAAGTCAATTGCATTTTTTTTTAATTTTTTTTTTCTAAAATTAACATAATCTTATTTATCATAGTCTCCTAAATTATTTGAGATCTAATTTCAAACCCAGCTTAACAAGCCGAGCCAAATTAAACGAGCTAAGCCAAACGAGTTGAACCAAAGTCGAAAGTTATTCAAAAAATTGAACTGCGTGCACCCCAATAAGTTTCAAAAAAAATACATAAAAATTATTTCTGGGCACATACGGTGCATTCAATCATTTTTCATGGAGATAGTTCAAAAATTCAATTCTTTTGTAAGGATAATTGAACCTTTTATCTCCAAACTACCACAAAAATAATTCTAATAATACCTAAAAGTATTCATGAAAATCTAAAAATCTATATGAAAATATATTTTGGTTGTTTATGTTAGTTGATCTTCACCAATAGCCAGCCTATTGGGCCCTTGGATTTGCGTCCTGATCAGGAGCGCCCAACCCTAGTATGGTTGGTGGGCCCCCGTCGCACAACGCCATAAATAGGAGGTGGGGGCCGGGGCGCTCGAGTCACGAGGTTCGCCTAAGCCGCCTAGCACCCCACCTACAGTCCTAAACCCTAACCGATCACAGAGAGGGCGCTGTCAGCGACGGGAAGCGCCGCCACCGCCTCTGCATCTACACCGAAGGGCTGCTACGACCCCAGGCTGCCCTGCGACTGCTACTGCACCGACGCCCTTCGACTCGACACCGCCACCGGGTTATCGCCAAGCACTGCGATGGCGAGCCCATCTTTCTCCAAGGTAGCCGATGGTTCGCACCCTTTCACCCCCTCTCTCTCGTTCTATCTACTGTTACTGCACTAGTAGACGCTTCTAGGACTCACGGTGTACTCGAAGTACAAGTAGACATGCTAGATTTATGCCTAGAGATCCTGTTTTAAGTTCAACTATGGTATCACACGCCTCACTGGGTGTAGATCTAGCCTATCGGAACCATCTGTCTAGATGTAGATCATGTCAGGGGTAAGAAACAGATTAGATCCATTCGGATCTAGGTAGAGAAGAGGGTCACCGAACCCTAACCCAAACTAGGTGAAGGAAAGGAGTAAGAAGAGGTACTCGACTTCAAGAAGAACCCGAATCCGAGCTCAAACCCACGAAGAACTCGCTGGGAAAGATGAACTGTGACTCCAGTGAGTCAAACCCTCACCCTAACTTGACTTAACCCTAACCCTAATCCCCAATCGGATGAAATCCGAGAAGAACAGAGAAGAAGATCCAAATCGGAGAAGAAGAAGGGGAAAGGGGGAAGAGCCCTGCCTCGCCGTGCACCGCGCTACCGCCTCGCCGAAGCACGAGAAGAAGGCCGAGCGGAGCATGTCTTGCGCGGGCTCTGGCCAAGGGCACCGCGGCTAGGACCCTCGACGGCAGCGCGCTCACTCGTTAGGGAGCGCGCATGCCGGCGAGGGGGCCAGCGACGATGCCATGCTCCACTGCGTCTATCGGTCATTCGTTGCAGCTGCGTTGAGGGGAGGAGAAAGGAGCGCGGCGAAGAGAGAGAGAAGAGAGAACCGAATGGCTGTAGGGTTTTAGGGAAGCTGCTGTCGTCGCCTTTTTGATCGAGCGACGCGCGCGGACGGCCGTCGGATCCGATCCGACGACTGGAGCGTCTCAGGTCGAAATGAGCCCAGGCGGGATTTTAGAATCCTGGGCCAGGCCCAGGTTGTGACCTGGGCGTGGGGGGGAGGAGAGCGACGCGCACCGCTGGGCCGTGTCGCTGGGCCACGCGCTGTTGAGGCTTGTTGGGCCGTTTTACGGCTGATGCAGGCCATGCCAGAATGAATAGCATGAAAAGATTTGAAGTTTATTTAATTTCAGAAGCAGATTTGAATGAATTTTGATGAATTTCAAAGGTTTAAAATTTATGGTAAAATTACACCAACGTGTTACTTTTTCCAGAAAGTAGATATGAACAAGAAAATATTTCTGAAAAGTAGATAATTATTATTTATTCATGTTTTCGCTGTAATATTAAAGTTAATAATCATCTAATTAAATTTGAACCAATGGGAGAATTTAATTTGAAGAGTAGTCAAAATTTTAATCAGTAAATTATAATATTGTTATTTTCTGACCAACGTTGATAATAACAATATTATAATGTTTAATCATAAGTTTTCCCTGTATTAATTCTATTTCTGCCCAATGGTGATGTAGAATTTGTGTATAAGAATATTGTATGTTTTAATTTTGACCAACGTTAAATTAAAATATGCAATTATAATGATATATATTTTTTCTCACTATCTTTGTCAATGTTTTTCAGGACTCAACCCAATGGCATTCATCTCGCACATACCACGCCTAGAAGGGGGCAATTATAGGATATGGCGAGAGTAGTATGAGCTCGCACTTGCGCTGTCTGAGAATGACTTAGCGCTCACCTCCCCGTATCCTACTAAGCCAGTGGACCTGGTGAGGGAAGAAAACGAGTCTGATGCTGATTTTACTGCTCAGCAGCGAGATCATGCAGAAGTGCGCATGAAGTATGATCTTGAGCGCAAGAAGTGGGACATCTCGAACCATAAGTGTTTGATGGTGGCCAAGTCCACAATCTCAAATGCTATAAGGGGGTCTATCCCAGACTGTGATATCGCCACTGAGTACCTTAAGAAGGTGGAGAGTTAGTTCACTGGCTCTTCCAAGGCTTATGCTAGTACATTGATCAAGAAATTGTTCAATGAAAAATATACTGGTGGCGGTATCAGAGAGCACATTTTGAAGATGAACAACACGGCTTCGAAGCTGAAGCCAATGGATTTGGGGCTCAAGGATGAGTTCATGATTCATTTGGTTTTTTCTTCATTGCCAAAGGAATATGAAACCTTTTTTTGTTAATTACAACATGCAGCCCGATAAGTGGGACATAGAGAAGCTCATCGTAATATGTGTTCAAGAAGAGGAAAGGCTGAAGTCCTTACAGGGTGATTCTGCTAACCTTGTGAAGGACAAGAAAAAGAACTTCGATAAGAATGCCAAACCTCAAGGGAAAACCTCTCAGACTAAGCACCATCCGAAGAACAACAACACTCAAGTTGAAAATGATCGGTGCAAATGGTGCAAGAAGCATGGACACTACCAGAGGGATTGTCTAGACTTCCTGAAGAGTCTGCTGAAGAGAGGTGGAGATTTCATTACATTCATAGATGAATCCCTGTATTCTAGTTATGCAAAATCTACTTAGTGGATTGATTTAGGTGCAACTGTTCATGTTGCAAATTCATTAAAGGAATTCCATACGAGGAGGACCCTGCAAAGAGGAGAAAGAAGAATTAAAATAGCAAATGGAGTTGAAGCCATTGGAGATCTTTCTCTAGAATTAGTTGATGGTTTTTTCCTTAAGCTTTCAGATATTCTATTTGTACCCTCTTTGTGAAAAAAACTTAATAAGTGTGTCACGTTTAGATGACGATGGATATGATTGCCATTTTGGTAATGGCAAATGTCAGATTGGTTATAATAATAAATGTGTTGGTCTTGCCTTCCGACAGGACACGCTTTATTTATTATCACTTTCTGAGAATGTGAATGATGTAAGTACTGAGAATGAGAATGTTTCCTCGTCTATGAATGCAATAAATAAGCGAAAGAGAGTACATGATGCATCTTCGAAATTATGGCATTGTCGTTTAGGCCATATTTCGAGGGGGAGAATAGAGCAATTGATTAAGAAATCAATTCTTTCACCCTTAGAATTTTTAGATTTAGAACAATGCATAGATTGCATAAAAGAAAAGTATGTTAAAAAATAAAGAAAGATGCCAAACGAAGCGCAAGAATTTTAGAAATAATTCACACAGACATCTGTGGTCCTTTTCCTGTGAAGAGTGTAGATGGTTATGATTCATTTATAACATTCACAGATGACTACTCACGTTTTGGCTATATTTATCCAATTAAGGAAAGATCGGAAGCATTGGATAAATTTAAAATATTCAAGGCTGAAGTAGAGAATCAGCACAACCTAAAGATTAAGGCAGTAAGGTTCGACCGTGGGGGAGAGTACTACGGTCGACACACCCCATATGGCCAAGTTCCTGAACCCTTTGCAAGGTTCTTACAGGAAAATGGCATAGTAGCCCAGTATTCTACACTGGGCGAGCCTCAGCGGAATGGAGTAGCTGAAAGACGCAATCGTACCTTAATGGATATGGTGAGAAGCATGATAAGTTACTCTACCTTACCGATAAGTTTTGTAACACCCCAGGTGTTTGTCACCAGTTAAGCAATGGGTTTAAGCTTAAACATGACAGATTAAGTGACGATGGAGATGTCAAGATCAAACCTATGAAAATAAGCCCCAACCTAAACTCGGATATTGCACCCTTGCTTTACATATAGGCCCTTTTCAAGATATATGCTTGGCTGGTGTTATTGGAATGGCATGATTAAGTGAATGGAATTATAGATCATCAACCAAACCTTGCAACCTTGCTCAAATGACTCTAGATGAACTCTACAACAAAAGTCATGAAAGGTTCATGTTGAGCAAATGCTTGGAAAATGCCTCAATTGAACTAAAAACCTAGTTTCGGCTTTATCAAGTTCTTTGCCTTGACCTAAGTGAAAGTTTGACTTCATACTGGTTATGAAATCTGACCTTTAACAAAGGTTATAGTTCATCTTATGTAGAACAAACTTTGTTAAATGGTCAAGAGCTAGTTTGGCCTCTAACTTGGTCAAATAGAGCTCACAAGGTTGAACCAAATTGCTTGTTTTGGGAAGAGCGAAAAATATTCCAAGTCCTTGAGTGGCGAAAGAATAAGTTTACATGTTTGGGAATTTCTATCTTCCAAAATCACATAGTAACTCAATTGGATTCCTTAATATGAGTTGGAGTACTTTTCATGAGGGAAAGCAATGAATCATGTGTCACCCATTTGGAGTTAATTGGGACCTTTAAAAGTAATCTCCAAAACAGCAAAAATGTTATTTTATCACTTGAATGACATCGACAATGGCGTCTCACGTTCTGCAAAAATTTGTTAAGCAACTTTAGTTGATCCAAATGTAAAAGTTGGAGCTTACATGATGGGGAAGAATATACAAGAAGATGGCACCAGTTGCATTTCATTTCGACCATCAATTTTGGATGTTTGCTTGTCGCTGTCAAATCACTGACACTATCAAGTTTAGTACTAATTATCTGCTAATCCAACAGCCTAATGGCTGAGCACCCTTAATCAAAGTTGGAGAGCATGAGGAGTAGGTCAAACTTTGTTTTTGGCCCATTCGCTAAAACAGCCCGGAACAAGCCCAAAAATGCACCCCACGCCAGCCACTTCCTCGCACAACATGTGTTCGATGAAATGTCGTCGTGGCGACCATGCAGTGCAGCCACACGTCCACGCCCGTGCCACGCGCCCTGCCTTGCCGAGCGTGATGGGGAGAGCCTGAGCTTCATTCACTCGCCCCTCTGCCTCCCTTGTTGTCTCCGGCTCGCTCTCCACTCGCTCTCTCGCTCTCCAGCCGCACGCGGAAGTCGCCGCCATTGTCGACAGAGCGTGCTCGCCATGGCCGGCGAGCTGGAGCTTTCCCACCGCCACTGTCCCTGGCCTCCGTGCCTTCCCAGTCCGAGCCGTGAATGCCAGAGCCCTCACCGTCGCACGGCGTACCCCGGCGCCCCTTCCTAGCCCCAATCCTCGCCGGAGGCTGCTGCCGCACCGCCGCGACCGCGGGTGCGCGTGTGGCTGAGCCACCTCGGGCTACCTCCGGCTCAACCGAGCAGTCCCATGGATGCGTGTGGTCCCACCGGTGCTCGCGCTGCCCTTCTCCTTAGCCCGCCGCCGTCGGCGCTCGCCTGCCGAGGATGGCCGCGGTCACAGCCGCCTGCTCACGTGGCCGGGAGGCCATGGGCCACCTTTGGTGGCGCTACGACCGGCTTCGGGTGTGCCTCGACGCCGCGGTCCTCGTCGGCCGCTTCCTCGCTGCCGTCAGACCCTAGCCGGCCGACATCGCACGTTCCCGGCGATCCTCCTCCGCCTCCTCTATAAATCCCGACCAGGGGCGTCATACGACAATTCGACGAAAATCAAGGGCCTAGCTGCAATGTCATTGACTCAAGTGAATAGTGCCTCAAGGGACCTATTTGTTTTAAATCGGCTGAAAGTTTGGAAAATCATAGTAAATCATAGGAAATTCGTAAAATAGTAAATGAGAACTTTTTGGAATCCTTGTGAAATTATCTATGCAGTAGATCTATAATATTTCATGTTTTAGTTTAAAGTTTTAGCTGTGAAAATGGATTTATGCATCTAGGTTTTCAATTCTAGTTGTATTTGTCTTTTTCATATCTGTAGTTGTAGGGATCCAAATGAAGTGAAATTTTTGTGGCATGCTACTCATGTTATGTTTGATGTGTGATAAAAATTTCATGAGTATTGGATGAAGTATGAGTGAGTTATTGGTTTATCTTGCTCTCACATGATTTCTTGCTTTAGCAACTTGTCTTTTTCATAGAGGTTGTTATACATATTCAAATGGAGTGAAATTTGTACAGTAGACTATTGAGAGGATATGTGAGCCACTATAATTTTTGTATAATTTATTATATAATTTTGGTATATGTTCATTAAGTCACCTTGTTATCTAAAATAAATTAAGAAATGCATTAAAAGAATATATTTGGTCATGGACACTAGGTGTTCTAATGTTATTTAGTCATGTGTGAAATGTTGGTAAAGTTGGTTTTGCCCAATTATGAATTTGCAACATAAGTTAATAATTATTTTCTTGCCGATGTGGTTTATGGACAGATCTATGAACTTAGCAAAGTTCTTTATGATAGTGTGCTTTGTTGTGAAACTTGTTTATACAAAAGTTGTAGATAATTCATGTATCTAGCTGCTGTTAAAATTTGGTGCCATTTGGCCAAGTAGTTTAAGAGTTACAGTTGTTTAAAGTTGGGTTATACAATTAATTGCTCTCTGTCTTGTTTAGACCAGTTTCTGTAAAGGTATAATTTTGATCTACTTAACTTGGGAATCATGCTGTGATGGTTATAGATGAAATGTAGATAATTTTATAAGCTTTCCAGAATGTCTTCTTGCAAGTCATTTGGATTTGTGTAACTTCAGTTATAGCTAAATCTTATAGCTGTTGTTTGCATGTCCAGAAATTGACAGATTCCAATTATAGTTGTTTGCTTGTATATTGCTAAGTGTGGCTTTGTTGATGATCAAGTTATGATACTTGTGACCTTGTTAAACTTGTGTCATGCTTGATGTGCTTGCTCTCTATAGTTAGTTGTGTGATGTTAGTTAAATAGCTATTGGTGTCTATGTCTTGCATAATCTTGTGTTTGTCTTAAATGCTTATGTGTGATGCATCTTGTGTTACCATTCATCACATTCATACACATGCATCTTGCATCTCATTTAGGTACGCTAGATGCACCACGTGAAGGATGAAATGTTGGAGCCAAAGCCGAAGAATTGGTTTGGTGGATATATCCCGAAGATGGAAGGACTAAGCAAGTGCTAGGACCGGAGATGTCACCATGACGGCGCAAGCTAACTAAACTGACTTGTATCGGATCCCAGGCAAGCCCCGAAGCATAATAAGCCTCCTAATTTCCAAAATGCAGTTACAGTATTATTATTATATATCTATATATATATATTGTTGCATTAAGTTTAGGTGTTGGATGCAAACAATTGCGGCATTGGTTACCCAATCCTTATCCAGATATTGTTACCCTGAATCCTATGTAGCTCAGGCTCGTGTAGTGCTTAGCCCTGCTTAAACACGGTAGAAGTCGGGTGATTTTCTGTCACCTGCGAGATATAGGAAGATACATATGGCACGGTTGGCTATATTTGCTATCGTGGAAAAGAACCAGTCTTAATTTGAAATGAAGACCGGACGGAGGCTTGCCGGTTTGCAGTGACTCCGTCTGTGTCGATTAAGGACTGAATCTTGGAGCCTTTCCTGTTCATGTTGAACACATGCCTCTCTCTTAGTTGGCCGGGTCTGGAGACCGACCACAAAGCCAAGTAGCTCACCTCAGGCCAGGAGTCGATAAGTATAAAGTGCGCCTCGGAAGGGAGCCGTAGGCGTGAGTCCAAGGCCAGGTGATTTAAAAGTCTTGATCGTCTGGGCGGAAGGGTAATCCTGAGCGTCTTTGCGCTGATCGAACCCGCGAATTTGGTTCTGAGTTGTTCCAAAGGTGACCACGGCTACCCTTGCAAAGTATGCCAGTGGTGAGAGTTAGAATACCCCTCAAATGAGTTGTAATTCGATTCAATCGCCGTCTCTCTCCCGGTTAGTGAGAACTTGACGGGCTTATCTCCAATGTAGATACACTTAATAACATAATGGTTCGGAAATGATGATATGATGATGACAGACCTTATTATACCTGCTATGGTTAATATTGTTTGCTCCTAATAAGTGAGTGCTCTAGTACAAAAGCTAATCTAGTGGACGGGTAAATGATGATAAGCTTAATGCTAAGTTTAAATTGGTTACTATAATCATAAGCTCTTTTATGCAATCTGTGTCAAGCTAGCCCACCTCAAAAAAGCCTTGCATGATCCTTGGTGTCTTTTTTTTTTACGGTTTTTTTTGACGGGTAAGTCTAGTGAGTACCTTCTCGTACTCGTGGTTTAGCTCCCACCTGTTGCAGGTGACCAGTTCTTCTTTGGTTGCTGCAAGTACTGCCTTCTCCCAGCTGGGGATGAAGACTAGGCCGTTGGGCACGGTCTCTACTAGTTCTCGTACCTGATAATGCTTTTATAGAACATGACTCAGATCTGGCAATGTATTTGAAACTATGAAGTTATGTACTAAACTATGTTGCGCGGATTTTATTTGAACTTTGATGGATGTAATCCGAATGCTACTTATGAAATGTTGTAACGGATGATGTGTTGTGTTGAATCACTACGATCTTGGTTTGTATGTCGAGAGTTGGTTGAAATCCTTCGTGATTTCTGGACTACCGGGATTATGGGAGCTTAAGTACAGGAATTTGATCGCTTCGGTGATTGTTTTTGTACTTACGTTCTTATGATTTGGTCGGTTCTGTTACAGCTGGTATCAGAGCAAGATTCGACACTAAATATGTCATCTGTGTATTTAAAACAAAAATATTTGTGAAAATCCTAAATTAAATACTAAGCATTGCCAGTGGTCATATCCTTTATGCCCAATTAAGGACTATTAGGTGGCTATCTAAGTACTAACATGGGGGTTTTTACTTTCGTCGTCCATACGGCGTGCTATTGTATGAATGCCATTCACTTGAATGGTAATGTATGGAGCAATTGCCTCTACGCCCAGGTAAAAGGTAAGTGGGAGTTGTGAGAGCATGACCGTCCAACTATCGGTCTAGGGGAGGGTTAGCTGTGGTTACTGGAATATTTACATGTCACACACATGTATATATGAAGGTACTTAATTGCGGGTATATTTATCGGGTAGCTATGGATATCGAAGTATATACATTTGGGGATGTATATATGGAGAGTATCTTAGTTTACTGCTTTCATTGTGCTTATTTATCTCTTGTGGGGATGGGCTGCAATGAATTTGCCTGCAGGTACGCTAACCGCGAATGCGTAGATTGAATGTAGCTGACGACTAGCTATATATCGAGAGAGTACGTGTTATGCCACCGACATAGAACGTGATTGCCACCTTAGGCTGGCAATTTCGTGAGGACGAATAGGACGAGCATGCATCATGATTGTGCTTGTGCATAAATATGCTTCCCTCACCTTGTTCTAATGCTAAGTAACTTGTGATCAATGTGATGTCACTATTTTCCCTGTGGGAAGCTAGCCAAAATGCCTTGTCCCATGCTGCTTGAATAGCTATGCTTGAAGTTAGTGTGTGATTAGCTTTGTCTCGTATGTTGGCTTCCAAAGGAAATAGATGACGAGTTAATAGTTAACAAAAAGTTCACCCCTTTGAAAACTAAATTGCTAAATGTAAGTAAAACTTGTTTTGTAGAGATATCCACCTACTCAGTAAAAAGGGTAATAAAAGATAACAGTACCTTACCACCATGTTCGCATGTTTGTGTGTAGTGGTGTTGTTGTAGGTGACTACTTGTTAGGTGCGAGCTTTGTGCTTCGTAATAGCCATTTAAGCTAATTGGATTGAGTGCTTCGAAATGCTCGCTTAAGACCATGATGTAGGCGTGGATGCTCGTTATCTAGGTAGTGCCATAGTTGTCACCCTTTTGTCCTCGATAAGCATATGAATGTGGAAGAGTGCTATCCTGGAGCAGCGTCCAAGTTTTGGTAATATCAGGGTTGTCGTCTACAATTAAGTTCTCTCTTAGGAATCTGAGCCTGTACACGTGGTTGCTAGCCTTGAACGTTGTGCTACGAAGACTTTATCTATGCCTTTGCTTGACCTTAGGCCCAAGCTTAGTTCCCTTGAATGCTTGCATGTTTCGTGGTTGTTCCGCTCCTGTGTGGGAGGACCCTGCTGCAAAAATCCTTATTAGACCTCATTGCTCTTTCTCCTACTGATGAGCTAGTGCAACGCTAATCGTTATCTGCCCTGGCTTTGGAACCTTTTCCTCACAGATCATGTCATTGCTTTATCAACTGAATCCCTAGTCAGTGCAATGGCTTTGTCCCTTGAATCTCATTTGTTTTGTCTCCAACTCCTTCAAGTCTCTGGATGTTTATCAGTCTTGATCTCCTGTTGCTGCTCGACAGGACCAAATCTCACGTTAATCTTTATCTAGTAATCGCTTTGGTGGACACGAGGCGTATATGGAAATTAAGCAAGAGTCTCCTGCTTAGTTGCCTTCGGCAATTAGGCTATGTTCTTTTGTGTTGTGTTTTGATCTTCTGATCGCCTCCTTGTTGATTGCTAACCTTGTGACTATCCTTGTTTGCTATCCCTCTTTTGCACAATGCTTGTTCTTACAATCTAATTGGTGCCACTGGAAATTTCGCTTTGGTTGTATGATCAGTAATGGTGCCATGATTAGCGATCTACGGTGCTGCGACGGAACCTAGGGCCTCCTTGTGGGCGGCCGACGCATGGTTGTGCTGCTGGGTGCGCGCTGGTATCGAGGTTTCTAGTCATGATCCATTGCCAAACTGTACCGATGTGTTATTTTCACGTGAGCTCTTCCTTGGTTATCTCTCCATATCTTATCGAAGATCCATATATCTGACCGAAAGTAGTAGAGCTTCCTTTTGAAGTCACAAAAAGGATAACCTTTGAAGAACTGGTCACCGACATAAACATTAACAGACTACAAGAGGTGGTAGACAAGTGACTCCACTTGGTTGTCCCAATATTGACGTCCGTCACCTAGTGAACAACTTATGTCATCACTATTGGATCAGAAAGGCACACAACAATTAATGTTGGACAAGTTGTTAGTCAGATAAGAATCGAACGTCACATTATGATTATGACCTGGCTATCCAAGTCTTGATTATTATGTGCATGCTGATCGCACAGTCGAGATCAACATCTCTAGTGTGACTCCTTATCCGTAGACTTTGATGGCGACCGTCTGTTTGTGCCTTGATTGCAATTATTGTTGTGGTCAAGAGTAAGAATTTGGAACTTTTAGTGTTGAGAGCCAACTGATTAGTTACTAGTATGAAGCTTCACCTCCCGCTAGGTGACAACTTTTGCTAATTATGAAGGCTATGTCTCATAGAGCAATGTAAGCAACGGAACAACAAGTCATTTGGCAATGCAACTACTGCTTTGTTTCCAAAACCTGTGCTATCAAGTCAACTTCATCTTGGACAATCACACAGATAGTACAAAATGTTGTATCGGCTACGTAAGGAGCTAGCGAAAGCACGTCCCTAGTTTTAGTCAGCATCTTTGTGCCCTAGGTGCCGCTAACACATGCGTCTGGACTCTATTGGACGAAGTGCCGAAGGACATATAGGAATGGTTCCTTATCTCTGTAGGACAGTCCCTCCATGAAGAGTATGCTTTGTGTCCCGAAAGCATAGTCACAAGTCCAATGCTTGTGCATCGTCAAGTTGGTGTCTAAATCAAACGATTTAAGTTGTTTTCTGAGAGCCACATGTGGAAAACCTTAGTCTACATCCTCAAAGAAAAGAGTTGCTACTGCTATACAAAGAGATCGAGAGTATAGAACACACACCACAACGTATGAAGCAAAGAAAGAGAAGAACGAGAAATCTGTCTAGATTTTAAGGTACAGAACCAAACACCTTCAAGCCAACGATTAGTGACTCAAACGAAGTTGGATTGACCCCAAACTTGGTGATCTAATTCCTTGCTTAGGACCCTTCAATGTATTAAGTTGGTTTGAGTATTGGCTAAGTAAAACATCGGATTTGAGAGATATCTTGTCGGCTCGGTTTGCTGCCATTTCAGAACACAACAGTTTTGGTAGATGAATTGTTTGGATGGTCAAACGGTGTCCGGTTGAGTTGAATTTTGGTGAGTAGTTAGAAGACATATGGATCTACATGGCCACCAAAATTTATGCATATTGGTGCAGTAGTTTGTGAGATATGAATAGAAAACAAAAGAGTACAAAATCTGCAATTTCGCTGTGACTGCGATCATCCTTTACATTAGACGGTTGTGTTTGTAATTCATGCCAAGAAATTACAACTTATAGGTGTATTGCTGTTAGACAACCCTCCATAACCTTGAGAAGATTAATTGCACCCCTATGTGCCTTGCTTTTGCCCTCTTAGATCAGCAATGCGTGAGCAGTCAAAGTGTTCTAGAAGCCAAATTGTGCCCTTGCAATTCGAAAGTAATTGGAAAGGTGTCAAACCATAGATTTTTGGATTATGGTTTTTGAGATATCGATTGGCCTAAGAATGGAAGCCTCGACGTCAAATATAGTTTAAGAAAGCTGGTTTTGCTACAATGCAAGTAAACCCAACTTGCTGTGCAACTGCACCACGAAGGCAAATTTTACTTAACCTGCTTGGTAGTGAACTAGTCCCTAGTTTTGTGATTACTTGCAACTTATATTGTCCTCCAAGCCTCGCTAACACCCTTCTGCGTCAATGGTTCTCCAATGCTGACATGCCTTTGGTACCTTATATGTGTTTTCACCCAATAGGTTGCATCAGACTCAACCCAGATCACTGTTGCAACTTGGATCCAAAGGCTCCCTAAGGAATGATCATCGAGAACGTTGAGCCAACTGAGTCAGCTATTACGTTTACCACTCACTCAACAGACTCAGATAATACAGTGTGTTATCAGAGAAAGAGCACTACACACATGGAACATTATGTA
This sequence comes from Miscanthus lutarioriparius, assembly GCA_904845875.1. Taxonomy (NCBI): domain Eukaryota; kingdom Viridiplantae; phylum Streptophyta; class Magnoliopsida; order Poales; family Poaceae; genus Miscanthus; species Miscanthus lutarioriparius. The sequence continues at coordinate 147,517 of CAJGYO010000439.1, read as the reverse complement.
GCTTTCCATCAATTGACATCTGAGTGATTGCACCGCTACAACCAGTTTGGATATTGGTTAACCAGTTTCTCATACCCTCAAAGGATGTTTACCCCATCTATGATCACATCCTTTATGGAAAGTTGTGCTTAAGCCACTTTAGTAGAGAACTGCTTTTCAACCCTTGGGAACAAATATAGCACCGTTGCAAGGAATATCGGTCAACCGACTGTGATCTAGTGCAAAGTCCATAAGTTCTGTGCTATATCCACTAAGGAAGTAGATGCTACAAGTATTTAGTCTACGTTTGAATCACTCTTCGTACATCGAGGACGAAGTACGTAGGACAGTGCTATCTTGGATTCCTTGCAATGTAATAATGCTTTATGGACGCCAAAGAAGGAAATTCTTTAGACAACAGCTTACGACGAAGAGCAAGTACCAGAAAGTGTCGTGACCAAATTAGCCTCTCTGATACTTCGAAGTTAAGTAGCCTAATGCTATCACTAATGTTGGAAACTGGATGACAAGTTTCTCTTCCCATAAAAGTCTTTCGCACCGAATCTCGGGACGCGATTTCTTTAAGGGGGGAAGGCTGTAACACCCCAGGTGTTTGTCACCAGTTAAGCAATGGGTTTAAGCTTAAACATGATAGATTAAGTGACGATGGAGATGTCAAGATCAAACCTATGGAAATAAGCCCCAACCTAAACTCGGATATTGCACCCTTGCTTTACATATAGGCCCTTTTCAAGATATATGCTTGGCTGGTGTTATTAGAATGGCATGATTAAGTGAATGGAATTATAGATCATCAACCAAACTTTGCAACCTTGCTCAAATGATTCTAGATGAACTCTACAACAAAAGTCATGAAAGGTTCATATTGAGCAAATGCTTGGAAATGCCTCAATTGACCTAAAAACCTAGTTTCGGCTTTATCAAGTTGCTGCCTTGACCTAAGTGAAAGTTTGACTTCTGTACCGGTTACGAAATCTGACCTTTAACAAAGGTTGTAGTTCATCTTATGTAGAACAAACTTTGTTAAATGGTCAAGAGCTAGTTTGGCCTCTAACTTGGTCAAATACAGCTCACAAGGTTGAACCAATTTCTGTTTTGGGAAGAGCGAAAATATTCCAAGTCCTTGAGTGGCGACAATAAGTTGACATGTTTGGGAATTTCTATCTTCCAAAATCACATAGTAACTCAATTGGATTCCTTAATATGAGTTGGAGTACTTTTCATGAGGGAAAGCAATGAATCATGTGTCACCCATTTGGAGTTAATTGGGACCTTTAAAAGTAATCTCCAAAAGCAGCAAAAAAGGTTATTTTATCACTTGAATGACATCGACAATGGCGTCTCACGTTCTGCAAAAATTTGTTAAGCAACTTTAGTTGATCCAAATGTAAAAGTTGGAGCTTATATGATGGGGAAGAAGAACATACAAGAAGATGGCACCATTTGCATTTCATTTCGACCATCAATTTTGGATGTTTGCTTGTCGTCAAATCAACGACACTATCAAGTTTAGTACTAATTATCTGCTAATCCAACAGCCTAATGGCTGAGCACCCTTAATCAAAGTTGGAGAGCATGAGGAGTAGGTCAAACTTTGTTTTTGGCCCATTCGCTAAATCAGCCCGGAACAAGCCCAAAAACACGCCCCACGCCAGCCACTTCCTCGCATTTACGACATGTGTTCGGTGAAATGTCGTCGTGGCGACCATGCAAATGCAACCGCACGCCCACGCCGCGTACACGCGCCCTGCCTTGCCGAAAGTGTGGGAGAGCCCGAGCTTCATTCACTCGCCCCTCTGCCTCCCTTGTTGTCTCCGGCTCGCTCTCCACTCGCTCTCTCGCTCTCCCGCCGCACGCGGAAGTCGCCGCCATTGTCGACAGAGCGCGCTCGCCCTGGCCGGTGAGCTGGAGCTTTCCCACCGCCACTGTCCCTGGCCTCCGCACCTTCCCAGTCCGAGCCGTGAACGCCAGAGCCCTCACCATCGCATGCGGCGTGCCGGCGCCTTTCCAACCCAATCCTCACCGGAGGCTCGCCCCGCCCGCGACCAGCGACATGCTGGTGCGGTGGGCCGAAACACCTCGCTACCTCCGGCTCAACCGAGCAGTCCCATGGATGCGTGTGGTCCCACCGGTGCTCGCGCTGCCCTTCTCCTCGTCCCGCCGCCGCCGCCGCTCGCCTACCGAGGATGGCCGCGGTCATAGCCGCCTGCTCACGTGGCCGGGAGGCCATGGGCCACCTCTGGCGGCCACGACCGCTTCTTCAGGTGTGCCTCGGCGCCATGGGTCCTCGTCTGCCGCTTCCTCGCCGCCGTCAGACCCTAGCCAGCCGACATCAGCTGCGTTCCGGCGATCCTCCTCCGCCTCCTCTGTAAATCCCGACCAGGGGCGTCATACGACAATTCGACGAAAATCAAGGGCCTAGCTGCAATGTCATTGACTCAAGTGAATAGTGCCTCAAGGGACCTATTTGTTTTAAATCGGCTGAAAGTTTAGAAAATCATAGTAAATCATAGGAAATTCGTAAAATAGTAAATGAGAACTTTTTGGAATCCTTGTGAAATTATCTATGCAGTAGATCTATAATATTTCATGTTTTAGTTTAAAGTTTTAGCTGTGAAAATGGATTTATGCATCTAGGTTTTCAATTCTAGTTGTATTTGTCTTTTTCATATCTGTAGTTGTAGGGATCCAAATGAAGTGAAATTTTTGTGGCATGCTACTCATGTTATGTTTGACGTGTGATAAAAATTTCATGAGTATTGGATGAAGTATGAGTGAGTTATTGGTTTATCTTGCTCTCACATGATTTCTTGCTTTAGTGACTTGTCTTTTTCATAGAGGTTGTTATACATATTCAAATGGAGTGAAATTTATACAGTAGACTATTGAGAGGATATGTGAGCCACTGTAATTTTTTTATAATTTATTATATACTTTTCGTATATGTTCATTAAGTCACCTTGTTATCTAAAATAAATTAAGAAATGCATTAAAAGAATTTATTTGGTCATGGACACTAGGTGTTCTGATGTTATTTAGTCATGTGTGAAATGTTGGTAAAGTTGGTTTTGCCCAATTATGAATTTGCAACATAAGTTAATAATTATTTTCTTGCCGATGTGGTTTATGAACAGATCTGGGAACTTAGCAAAGTTCTTCATGATAATGTGCTTTGTTGTGAAACTTGTTTATACAAAAGTTGTAGATAATTCATGTATCTAGCTGCTGTTAAAATTTGGTGCCATTTTGCCAAGTAGTTTAAGAGTTACAGTTGTTTAAAGTTGGGTTATACAATTAATTGCTCTCTGTCTTGTTTAGACCAGTTTCTGTTAAGGTATAATTTTGATCTACTTAACTTGGGAATCATGCTGTGATGGTTATAGATGAAATGTAGATAATTTCATAAGCTTTCCAGAATGTCTTCTTGCAAGTCATTTGGATTTGTGTAACTCCAGTTATAGCTAAATCTTATAGCTGCTGTTTGCATGTCCAGAAATTGACATATTCCAATTATAGTTGTTTGCTTGTATATTGCTAAGTGTGGCTTTGTTGATGATCAAGTTATGATACTTGTGACCTTGTTAAACTTGTGTCATGCTTGATGTGCTTGCTCTCTATAGTTAGTTGTGTGATGTTAGTTAAATAGCTATTGGTGTCTATGTCTTGCATAATCTTGTGTTTGTCTTAAATGCTTATGTGTGATGCATCTTGTGTTACCATTCATCACATTCATACACATGCATCTTGCATCTCATTTAGGTACGCTAGATGCACCACGTGAAGGATGAGATGTTGGAGCCAAAGCCGAAGAATTGGTTTGGTGGATATATCCCGAAGATGGAAGGACTAAGCAAGTGCTAGGACCGGAGATGTCACCATGACGGCGCAAGCTAACTAAACTGACTAGTGTCGGATCCCAGGCAAGCCCCGGAGCATAATAAGCCTCCTAATTTCCGAAATGCAGTTACAGTATTATTATTATATATCTATATATATATTGTTGCATTAAGTTTAGGTGTTGGATGCAAACAATTGTTGCATTGGTTACCCAATCCTTATCCAGATATTGTTACCCTGAATCCTATGTAGCTCAGGCTCATGTAGTGCTTAGCCCTGCTTAAACACAGTAGAAGTCGGGTGATTTTCTGTCACCTACGAGATATAGGAAGATACATATGGCACGGTTGGCTATATTTGCTATCGTGGAAAAGAACCAGTCTTAATTTGAAATGAAGACCGGACGGAGGCTTGCCGGTTTGCAGTGACTCCGTCTGTGTCGATTAAGGACTGAATCTTGGAGCCTTTCCTGTTCATGTTGAACGCATGCCTCTCTCTTAGTTGGCCGGGTCTGGAGACCGACCACAAAGCCAAGTAGCTCACCTCAGGCCAGGAGTCGATAAGTATAAAGTGCGCCTCGGAAGGGAGCCGTAGGCGTGAGTCCAAGGGCAGGTGATTTAAAAGTCTTGATCGTCCTGGCAGAAGGGTAATCCCTGAGAGTGCTGGCGCTGATTGAACCCGTGAATTTGGTTCCTGAGTTGTTCCAAAGGTGACCCACGGCTACCCTTGCAAAGTATGCCAGGGTGAGAGTTAGGAATACCCCCTCAGCTGAGTTGTAATTCGATTCGAATCGCCGTCTCTCCCGGTTAGTGAGAACTTGACGGGCTTATCTCCAATGTAGATACACTTAATAACATAATGGTTCGGAAATGATGATATGATGATGACAGCCTTATTATACCTGCTATGGTTAATATTGTTTGCTCCTAATAAGTGAGTGCTCTAGTACAGGTGCTAATCTAGTGGACAGGTAAATGATGATAAGCTTGATGCTAAGTTTAAATTGGTTACTATAATCATAAGCTCTTTTATGCAACTGTGTCCAGCTAGCCCACCTGAAAAGCCTTGCATGATCCTTGGTGTCTTTTATTTCTGGTTTTTGATGGGTAAGTCTAGCTGAGTACCTTCTCGTACTCAGGGTTTATCTCCCACCTGTTGCAGATGACCAGTTCTACTTTGGTTGCTGCAAGTACTGCCTTCTCCCAGCTGGGGATGAAGACTAGGCCGTTGGGCGCGGTCTCTACTAGTTCTCGTACCTGATAATGCTTTTGTGGGACATGACTCAGATCTGGCAATGTATTTGAAACTATGAAGTTATGTACTAAACTATGTTGCTTCCGCGCATTTGAACTTGGTTTGTAATATTTTATTTGAACTCTGATGGATGTAATCCGAATGCTACTTATGAAATGTTGTAACGGATGATGTGTTGTGTTGAATCACTACGATCTTGGTTTGTATGTCGAGAGTTGGCTGAAATCCTTCGTGATTTCCGAACTACAGGGATTATGGGAGCTTAAGTACAGGAATTTGATCGCTTCGGTGATTGTTTTTGTACTTACGTTCTTATGATTTGGTCGGTTCTGTTATAAGTTTATGGATGGAGGCGTTAAAAACCACCATTCATATTCTTAATCGAGAGCCTAGTAAGTCGGTGCCCAAGACACCATATTAATTATGGACAGGAAAGGAACCCTCACTAAACTATTTACGTGCGTGGGGTTGTCCAGCTGAGATAAAAGTATTTAACCCAAACATAGGGAAGCTGGACTCCAAGACAGTCAGCTGCTATTTTATTGGCTATCCAGAAAATTTAAAAGGTTATCGCTTCTATTGTCCTGACAAACAAATGAAGTTTATAGAAACAAGACATGCTGTCTTCCTGGAGGACGATATGATCAGGGAGAGCATGGTAGCGTGAGAAATTAGTTTTGAAGAGAAGTAGGTATACGTGCCCACTCCTATGGTTCAGGCTACCTGTTGTTGCTGTACCAACATTGCAAGACACTGTAGTAACAACACCTGTTGTTGGTTCTCCTGTGGCAACAATAAATGAACATGACGAACTTGTCCTTCAGAATCCCCAAGAACCCGTTGTCACACATGAGGGAGAGCAACAACATCCTCATGTGGAACAAGCGTCATCTAGCGAGGCCCCTAGAAGGTCTTAAAGAATCAAAAGATCAGCCATTCCTGATGATTATGAAGTTTATAAATGTGAGGAATTTCAAATGGAGGGTGATCCCACCTCATTTGAAGAAGCCATGAGAAGCACTCACTCATCCAAGTGGCTTGAAACCATGGAAGATGAAATGAAATCAATGAAAACCAACGGAGTTTGGAAATTAGAAACAATTTCTAAAGGAGCCAAGACAGTATGCTGTAAATGGGTCTACAAAACTAAACATGACTCCAAAGGGAATATAGAAAGGTTTAAAGGGCGACTTGTGGTGAAAGGTTTCACGCAAAGAGAAGGCATAGATTACAATAAGACATTTTCTCCAGTCTCATATAAGGATTCTTTTAGAATCATAATGGCGCTTGTAGCACATTACGACTTAGAATTATATCAGATGGATGTAAAGACGGCATTCCTAAACGGGGATTTGGAGAAAAACGTTTACATAGCACAACCAAAAGATTTTGTTGTTGAAGGAAAAGAACGCATGGGATGTCGCCTGAAGAAATCCATTTATGGATGAAAGCAAGCTTCAAGACAGTGGTATTTGAAGTTTGATAGTACAATAAAAAAAGTTTGGGTTTCAAGAAAATATAGAGGATAATTGCGTTTATGCAAAGTTCAAGAATGGGAAATACATTTTCCTAGTCTTGTATGTGGATGACATCTTGTTCGCTAGCAGTGATGTTAGTCTACTACTAGAAACAAAGAAGTCCTTATCCTCAAAGTTTGATATGAAGGATCTCGGTGAAGCTTCGTTCGTCCTAGGAATAGAGATTCACCGAGATAGAGTAAAGGAGGTTTTAGGACTATCACAAAAGGTATACTTAGAAAAGGTTCTAAAGAAATATAGTATGCAAAATTATAAGTCATCACCTGCTCCCATAGTCAAGGACGACAGATATGGGGAATTTCAATGTCTCAAAAATCAATATGAGATCGATCAAATGAAAGCGGTTCCATATAGTTCAGCTGTCGGAAATTTACAGTATGCTCAAGTGTGTACTCGCCCTGACTTAGCATTTGTTACCGGGTTGCTTGGCAGATATCAGAGTAATCCAGGAATAGAACATTGGAAATTAGTGAAGAAAGTTTTGCGTTACCTGCAAGGTACGAAGGGTCTCATGCTAACATACAGAAGATCTAATTCCCTACACATAGAGGGGTATACAGATTCTGATTATGCGGGAGATGAAAGAAAGTCCATGTCAGGGTACATATTCACTCTCGCAGGAGGAGCTATATCGTGGAAAAACTCAAAGCAAACCGTCACTACATCGTCCACAATGTATGCCGAGTTTGTAACATGTTATGAGGCCACAGGGCAGGTGAATTGGCTAAAGAAATTCATTCCCGGATTAAAAGTGGTAGACGACATACACAAGCCACTTAAGTTATACTGCGATAATAATCCAGTAGTATGTTATGCTCACAACAATAAGTCAAGTGGTGCTGCCAAACACATTGACATAAAGTATTATATTGTGAAAGATAAAGTCCGAGATCATATAATTAGTCTTGAGCATATAAGAACAGAAAAGATGCTTGCGGATCTGCTTACAAAAGGCTTACCACCTAGTGTGTTCAGAGAACACGTAGCCGGCATGGGTTTAAGAGAAAGTCTATGATTCCTGGACAATAAGGGCCTAGTTAAGAATCTGTTTCAAAACAGAGATGTGCATTATAGCTGTTTAATCTAATGGCAACTGACCGTGACGATGAGGCACGCTCTATGCACTGATCTGTGATGGAATGGGAACAAGAGAAAGTAAGTAAGTTAAGTTTAAGTTATAAGTGAGATAAGGGGGAGAATGTTAGTTGATCTCCACCAATAGGCCTATTGAGCCCTTGGATCTACGCCCTGATCGGGGACGTCCAACCCTAATATGATTGGTGGGCCCTCGTCGCACAGCGCCATAAATAGGAGGTGGGGGCCGGGGCACTCGAGTCACGAGGTTCGCCTGAGCCGCCTAGCACCCCCACCTACAGTCCTAAACACTAACCGATCACAAAGGGGGCACTGCGAGCGACGGGGAGCGCCGCCACCGCCTCTGCATCTACACCGAAGGGCTGCTACGACATCGGGCTGCCCTGCGACCGCTACTGCACCGACGCCCTTCGACTCGACACCGCCACCGGGTTATCGTCAAGCACTGCGATGGCGACCCCATCTTCCTCCAAGGTGGCCGATGGTTCGCACCCCTTCACCCCTCTCTCTCTCGTTCTATCTACTGGTACTACATTAGTAGACGCTTCTATAACTCACGGTTTACTCCAAGTACAAGTAGACATGCTAGATTTATGCCTTGAGATCCTATTTTAAGTTCAACAGTTTATGCTTGCCATAAAATTTTCGAATGTTTTAAATAAGGAAGCATGAACATTGTTTACAAAATGGATATACCTCATGTAACTCAAGTCAAACTTTGAAGCATATACACCTCAGATCAATTTTGAACTTGTATGCACATTAAATTTTGATACAACCTTACAATTACTGCATGTTAAGGAAATACGAGGTTCCAAACATTTTGGAAATGGTTTACTAATTTTTCGTAGTTTGAATGAATTTGTAGATCATAAGTAAATAGAGAATGGTCACAAACACAGCGTATATAACAAGCAACCTAGAAAAAAAACAATATAACAAATTTATAACATTTTTCGTAGCATTACTTGAACATTTATAACGTAGCTTTATATTTTTCACAAGAAACAAGAATTAAATAAAATCTTTGCGTCACGGACAACCCGGCAGTCGCTCAAAACTCTAGAGCACATCAACAATCAACTATGTACAGCGACGGAGCCAGCGGTGGGGCTGGGGGGCTCCCCTACCGATCCTGGGCACTGTGGAGCCCCCCTAAGTCCTCCCTTAAAATTTTATATATATATGTATTAGGTAGGAGGGGTTAAGGTTAAGAAAAAATAAAAAAGCCTCTATTATTTTATTTAGCTCATCCTAAATTTTTGCATAGATGATTTTTTTATTAGGGATCTGCTAGTGTAATATAATCGTCTTCTTTCTTATGATTGATGAACATCGCATCTTGGTTCAGAAATGCACACCAAAATGGGGAAGTAATCGTGGCGTAGGGCAACAGAGGAAGATGAGCGGAAATCACATTTGAGTCAGTTACAGGACTTAGATTGGTTAGCTTCCAAAATATGTTAAACCAAATATTTGGCTAGTCATCATTTTGGCTATTATTTGGTTAAACCAAATATGTTAAATTAATATCTCTCGTCTGTCTTGCCAAATCTATGATAATTTTTTTAACTGACTTTAGCTTGCCAAATCGCAAAATTTGGCTACAAACCAAGCATGCGCTTAACAGCTGAATCCTTTCGTTGACATACCTCACACGGTCACGTCTGACAGGAATTCAGGACATGATCTCGTCTCGCAAACGCAAATCCTCCCCAAATCGACATATAGCTACAGAAACGGAAAATCACGAAACAAATCCATCCCAAGAGACAAACAGAGGGACGCAAGAACACCAAAAGAATCCTCTAATCAGCCGGCCGTAATCACCTGGCTCTGTTTGCTGCGCACAATCAGCAGAGCAGCTCCATCCTCTCTCTCTCTCTCTCACCCCTCACGCTACTGCTGCTGCGGGTGGCTTCGCTGCGAGCTCGGCGTCGGGTCCACGGCAACGGCGGCGGGGACGTGCCGGGCCCCGGCGTCGGCGCCCACGAGCTCCATCTGGTCCTCGAGGTACTTGTGCAGCAGCGCGGCGGCGGCGCGGTGGCCCTCGCCCTCCGCCTCCTCAGACCGCTGACCGGGGCAGCACCGCCTGCTCTTGGCCGCCGTCATCAGCCTGCGCCTGCGGCGGCGGAAGCGGGCGACGGCGACGGCGACGCAGAGCAGCGGGAGGCAGAGCAGCAGCAGCGGCAGCGCGACGGGCAGCAGGCACAGCGCCAGGCACGACGACCGCCACGCCGGCGCGCGGCGGGAGGCGGCCCCCATGCATCTAGGCTCTATCGCGACGAGGACGGCTGCTGGGGGCGAGCCGGCGGGGGTGCTGCCATGGACCGGAGGACAGCGTCGGACTCGAGCGGGGGTGGTGGTTGCCGTGCGGACAAGCAGAGTCTCTTTCTTTGCTGCTCCCACCCTTTAATAAGGAAGCTCATTTTTTTTACAAAAAAAGGTTTGTTTGGGATTTTCTTACTTTGATGATGAGATGGAATGGAAAGCATTTCTAGCCTCTTGTTTTATGAATCTCCCCCTGATATTTTGCTCAATTACTGTACAGGTCGCTTTCTACTGTTGACCATTTTATTATTAAATATTTTTTTTTGCCAGAAGACTTGTAGGGCTGTCTCCAACAACCGTTACTCAAAATATAAGACCCATTTTACGTTTGGGTAGCGCTACAGGCAAAAGGTTCAATACCTATTTTTTATGTTCTCCAACAATAAGACTTAAAAGAGAACCCTTTTTGTAAATATATCTTCAGGAGGGAGGATACTCAGATTTGGGTTTTATACCACTCCTGACACCCAAAATGGATATTCCATATAAGTACTCTGTTGGATGTTGGAGGCTATAGATATTATGTTAGAGACCTATTTTGAATTTGGGTCTTCTGATGAATCTTCTGTTGGGGACAGGCTAACCAGATACTAGAGCTCACCGACCATTTTATTAGCCCCACTGGATCCATTTCTTAAAAAAAAACAAAAGAAACTAACATAAACTCATTGGAGTAGAGCACACCAATTAAGACGCTGAGATGCATGGTTATGGAAATTAACACGGATTGTCAAAAAATGAGGTCTCTCTGACCACACACAAACTGTCTGACCGTACGTGTCGAAAAATGAGAAGGTCTCTCTGACCACACACAAACTGTCTGACCGTACGTGCCGTGGCTTTGGACTGGGAATCAAAATCGAGTGCACAAGGTTGATCACGTGTTCCACACGTACGCTGATCCTGATCGGGCTTTCATTAAACGTGCAAACACCCATCACACGGTTTTTACACACAAGATCACTGTCTTATTTGCGTCGCACGGTTTGTGAAGAAATTCAAGATTGCGAATGGGCCAGCAGGCCAGGTTTGAATCCTCACGGGACGAATTTCTGGGCTGAATTAAAAAAAAAAAGAGTAGGAAGCTCCCTTGACGACGGTTCAAAGAAAAAGAAATTCGAGATTAATTACTGCATTTGTGATTGCGTTGCGAGCATACATAGGTGAGGTTTGTACGTGCTATAATAAATAAAAATAAATAATCAAATACGGTGTTTCATCCTTCCGGTATTTGTTTACTCGGCAGCCAATAATTCGTAACGCCACGCCACGTAGGTAGCAATACTTAACCGTCTTGCACTGATTGATGGCGACGGGTGGCATTAAAATATTCACCACTAATAACATGGAGGAGCGCTTACGTTACGACACATCATGGACCACAAAGTTACGGGTGGCATTAAGATATTTACCACTAATTACGTGATCAAGAGAGGATTTTTCTAGAAGACACGTCATGGATCGTGCTTCTGTTCTTGATTTCACTGTTACCCTGTTCATTTTCTCTCTTTTTACCGCGGTAACATGTTATTGTAGAAGCGGTACCAGATCTCAGTAGTCTAGAAGATAGTTGATCTGCCTTCTTCTCTAGTAACCAAGAAAATCATATATAATTCATTTGTTGTAACCAAGAGAGAATCCAACTGTTTATTGCAGCATAAATAGTAATAAAAAAATTCAGCTCAACGGAATTCTACATTATTTGGCCATCCAAAGAAAGAAAGAATTTTTTTTTAACAAAAAAGGCGAGAGCTCTGCCGCTCAATTAAGACGAAAGAAAGTAATAATGTACAAGAAGGTTAGCCAACCGAGTAACCAAAATGGCACCCGAGGGGCTAACCCCCCACGTGACGCGATTGAGCACAAACACGACACACTGTCATGGGTCATCGTTGCCGATCATGGAAGCAAAGCTGCCAGCAGCTTGGACTTCCCATGGCAGGCCACCCACTTGTCACCTCCCGATGGGTCTAAATGAACGACCGCCACCGATCATCGTTGCCAAGCTCAACCATCGAAGAGCAGCTTCGACTTCCAGTCGCAAACCCATGCCTCGCATCGAGGCGCGGCGATAATCCAGATGCGACGCCTTCAGGAAGGGAGCGACACCGATGGCGCCACCGTCGCACGTCCAAAGTGGACCGGGTTTTCACCCTTGGATGACATGCTAGAGGGAAAACACGACGCCCCCAACAGGGAAGCGCCGCCCAACGACGTCGCCGTTTCCAAGGCTTTCGCCCAAGAACCCTCTAGCACGAACGCTGGGTCGCGAAGCCGGACCCCCTGCCAGCCATCACCGCCATCGTCGATGTCCCGCCGCCCCACGGAAGCCCCTTCGGAGGGGCATCGATGCGCCGGCTGCACGCAGCAGCCGCACAGCTTCGTCGGCCGTCACCCCCTCTGTCCGGGTCACGCATAGCCGGACCTGGCTCTGCCGCTCGCGTCCTAGTGCCGCACGACGAGGCCGCCACTGACCATCTTTGTCGGCCCAGGCACCCACCGATGTCGCAGCCGACCTCGCCGCCAGCCGCTACAGGGCGTGTGCCCCACCATCTCGGGCGCCGCCCCCTGCCCTGGGACCGCCGGATCCGGACACCAGGCCCCGAACCCGGTGCCCCATGCCGCCGCCGTCTCCATCTTGACCACAACCGCAGGCACCGCCTGCCGTCGGCCCCGAAGCCGAACTGGCCACCTGGAGTCCAGATCCGGCCTCCCGGGCACCGGATCTGACCTCACGTGGCCCGGACCGCGCGACCCCAGCTGTCGCCGCCATCGCCGTCATGAGAGGAGGAGGGGAACGCGCGGAGGAGAAGGAGAGCCCGCCGCCGTCCCCTGCGCCAGCTCGGGCACCAGCCGACGCCGCCATAGCCGCGATGGCCCTCCCCGTTGAGCTCCACACAGCTCACGCGAGGGGAGGGGCCGTCGGCCTGCTGCCGCACGCGCCGCCAAGAGAAAGGAGAAAGGCCCCGCCGCCGCCATCCCTGCCGACCAGGCGGCCATGCCGGCGGCCAGCTCCGGCGGCGGCGCGGTGGGGGGAGGGGAGGGGAGGGGCTACTAGGGTTTGGGGGGAGGAGCCGCCCAAACCGCTCGCGTGGGAGCGACGCGGGGGAGGGGAATCGCCAAAGAAGCCATAGGCTCCAAAGAAAGAATTGCATCTCTACCGTCTCGAGCAATTGACAAGCTTGGATGTGCGATGTTTGTTGATTTCACCATGTTATGACTATTGGCGTAGTCAATGTGTTATTCCGAGCAAAACCAACAAAACAAAATTACTACGTCATTTATTAAAAGTAACTTTGGGGTGTTTGACTGAATGAACTGAACACCCCCTCCATTTATTTCTTGTTAGCCATATTGGATTGGCATTTCTCGCAAAAAAATACAATATAGCTTTTTTCATAGAGAACTAAGTATGTGTATCACAAATCAGAACTAGGGCCAGCATAGTAGGAAATGTATGGTGACAAGGAGTGTCACCAAATAACTTTTGGGTGTTGTTTGATCCAATAATTCAGGCTATGACAATGATTGATAGCCATGCATAGGACTACATCATGCTAAAAATCCTCATATGCATCCACGGAGTTCTTTCAAACCTAGATCATGGGCCTGTTTAGGTACATATATAGCTAGTTAATAGTTAGGGCTAAAAATTAGTCTAAATTAGCTATGGCTGGCTATTTAATTAGCTAACAAGTAGTTGAAGATTTGACCATAAAAAAGTAACCCACCCATATATTAGTCCTTCTGTTTGGATGCACTAGAACTAATTTTGGTTAATTTTTAGTTAGCTAACAATTAGCACTTGTATCAAGACAGGCTCTGCATATCACTCGTGCTAACAAAAGAAATCCACATGTCATAGACACACTCACACACCCACACAGGCAATGGCGAACAAGTCACTCTTTTAGAATTATGTCTAAAGTGAATAGAAAGAGTATAGAAAGGGCGTGAATAAAACTTGATGGCTAGTTCCTGCCGTGCTTCTCCATTTGACTTTTGTTACGACCACCACGGGGAGGCAAAACAAAAAGGAGATCTCAAACAAAAGGCAAGGAGCTATATGAGGCGAAGCATGACGGACTAGTGGCCAGAAATGGTTGGCTGGGATACTCTGCGTGGGCCCCACGCCACGTTGGCTGCAAAAGCACGTGGATAAGATCATGGCCGCCGCGTCGAGTCCACGTGGGATGGGGGCAAGTGAGGACAGACAAGTGGGCCCCGCGATCACACGCATGGTCGAACGCAGAGAATGGCACACTGACGTCTGCAGGCGCTGCCACTAGTCCACGCACCCATGCACCACGATCACAACAAAGCTAGTAGTATTAGTACAGTCTCAGTACTCCGTTATTAAAATAATTTAATTTCTATGAATCACTATAAGGCAAATAATCTCAAATTCGACTAACTTAGTAGAAAAATATAATGGCATTTATGACACCAAACAAGTACACTATGAAAATGTTTTTCACGATGTATCTAGTGATACAAATTTAATGTCATAGATATTGATACAGTTTTCTATAATTTAATAAAATTTAATAGGGCAATGTTTTAGTCAGGGCCTCCATCCGGACGGATGGCTTCTCTGTTAAAAAAACTGGACGCCCATGATGGCCTTATCCACCGCGCCAGACTCCACTGCACTCGTCTTGCACGCCCGACTCCACGGCAATCGTCTTCCTCGCCTTCACCCCGCGCTTCGTGGTCGTCATCCTCCATCCTCAGCAGCTCTGACACCAGGTCCACCGCCGACCTAGCTGACACGCCATCCCATTGTCCGGATCAGGTGGTCCGCCGCCGCCGTCGGCCCTCCTTCATCTCGGCCGGCGCGGCCGCTGATGCGACCTCCCATCGGCCGTTGTCCACCATCCTCGGTCGTCGGCTGGTTGGAACCAGCCACTCCCCCACTCCGCACTGCGTCGTATGAAAGAAGTGTGAAAAAACGCATGTTGCAATGCTATGTTTTAAGTGTTTTAGATGTTTCATAGGCATGTTGCAAGTTTTTCATATGGTTGTTGCAAAATCAGATCGGGATGTTGCACATGTTGCAATGGTTGTACACGTATGTTGCAAGCTTCTATTCCCAATGTTTCATCTGTTTCATCGCAAAAAATGTTTCATCTGTTTTCTAGACATATGTTGCAAGTATGTTTGTTTGGATGTTGCATATATTTCACACATATGTTGTAAGTATTTTATTTGGATGTTGCGTATGTTTTTTGCAATGGTTTCAAGTGTTTTTAGGCGTTTTTACAAGTGTTTTAGATGCATGTTTCAAGTGTTTCATCTGCCTTCAGACGTATGTTGTAAGTGTTGTATCTGAATGTTTCAATAATATATCGGGTGTGGCATCTCCCGGCCCTCCTCGCCTTCTGCTGCCTCGTCTCGGTGTCTCCTCCATTCGGCACCGGCTGGGCATCCGCCACCCACTCCCCCGCATCTCGGTGCTGGTAACGTTTGGGACGGCACGGGCCCCATGTGGGCGCTTGAAACAGTGCAAGGCTGCAAGCGTGGGCGTCCGGATGCCCCGTCCATCTAGCACATATGGATCTGGAACGGAAGCACAAACATATGGATTTGGAACAGCATGCCCGATTTTAACGAAGTTTTGACTTAAGACAACTCTGAAAGTTTGATTCAGTTTGGAACGGAAGGACTACAATTAAGTTTGTGCTTACAAGTGACACTGGAATAGAGAGTTACGTTTTTAGTGGGGCTTGTTACATGGTTGTTTTAGTAGCATTTGGTTTGTTTTGGTTCCTATAAAAAAACTGTACCTTTTTTGACAAGTGATTCACTATTACGTTTTGGCAAGCACTGTATGCATGTGATCAGATTGCCACCCATGTGATGAGATACTGGAGCTCACCACTATCTTAGCTAGACTCGTAGGATTTTTTTTTCTGAAAAAAATAAAGTAACATAGACTCATTGGATTAGAGCGCACCAATAGGTAAGACACCGAGACTGACGACACATATGGATTTGGAAATTGACAAAAGTGTAAAAGAAAAGAAAAGGCCCTATGAGCATGAGGAGGGTAGGAATGAATTGTCTGACGCGTGGCTTGATGGGCTTCCTGATCAGTGATCACATGTTTCCTTTCCACACGCTGATCCGGCTCGGATTAGGCGTGCGATCGAGGCCCATCACGAGTTTTGTAACACATGAAGAAGTGTGGTGGGTTTGTTCGTGAACAAACACACACCTCGCGAGTTGGAGATCGATATTGCATTTGCATTTGGATCCGTCAGGACCCAGGACATAGAGGGACCGGCAGGGAGGAAGAGGATCGGAGTACGTTGACTGAAAGATTTCCTTTCTTTTTCTTCCGTGTCTTTGCCAAGATGAACGGTTGCCTTCAGCTTCTGCCTCTGACTTCTTTATCCTGCTGTTTATTTATCTCTTTTTCAATAATCCTTTTATGTAGTATGTACTTTTAATAAATTTTTATAAGCGCCGGACAGCGCAGGCAGCCATGCCAACGGAAATCTTTCCGTCTGAACGTTCGGATGCAAGTCATGCGCGGAGCGCCAACATCTACGTCAGCATCAGATTTTTATTATTTTTTCCGGTGGCCCAATAATAATTATAGTACGACCGTGGAGGAAGGTCCAAGTACGTGTTTTTTTATCAAATACGCGCGGCATATATTACCAAGTAAGGAAAACATACGAACACAGAGGCAAAGGATACATGGGAGGAAGCCGCCCCATCCAAACTACGTAAAGGCCCTCAGCAAAAAAGAAAAAAAATGTAAGGAAGCCCTTGAGAGCCTTCATGTCCACCGGAGTCGTGGTCTTTCGCCAACTTCTGCCGTCGACTATGTCGCCGAAGAAAGCCGAGATGAATGGCCCCCATCCGCAAGCCCAGGAGAGCACCATCGCCCAGAGGCTTTGAGAAGAGCTGCAGTAGAATCCCGCAACGAACTAGAAGAAGGACTCTAGCAAACATCGGTCGGGACACACCCCGTGCAAACCTGGGCCTAGATCTGGCCATCCCAGAGCGGAGACCGGGAGAAGAGAGAGCCAGACTATCATGCCTGTCCACCGCAAACCGGACAACTTCCCCGCGAGCCTCGCTCACAAGCCCATCGTCATCCCAGAGGAGAAGACGACGAGGTGAATTGGGACGAGGAGGATCTTATTCCACATAAGCCGCGCTGCCTCCACCAAGCAGACACCGTCAGGATACAAACTCCAACAGAAACCTAATCTACACTGCCAGGCAAGGAGACGTAGACCCCCCCACACATGCAAGGCCAGGAGGCCGCCGGAGGTGGAGGGGATTGACGCTCCTGCCCAGCGGGAGCACGGAAGTTGCAGTCGCCTTCTTTCTCGTGGGGAGAGGTATCGAGAGAAACCGACCGCGCCACGTGCCTGGAGTAACAAGGTGTCGTTCCTTCCAAGTACGTGTTTCGTATGTGTTCGCTCCTCTATGGTGGATTTTTTTCTTTTTTCTTATTCTTCTTTTTTCTTTCTTATTACTTATTTCTTTTATTTTCTTTTTTTCTTATTTTTGTCTTTACGTCCATATATTTATTTTTACTTTCCTTTTATTTTTTTGTGATTTTTTATTGTTCTCTTCATTTTCGTTTGTTTTTCTTTACATGCTTCTGTATCCACTCTTTTTTTGTCTTTCTTTTATTTCTTTTTTCTTTTACTAAACTTATATTTTTTGTTTATTTTATTTATTTTTATTTTTCTTTCTTTTTTTATTTTTTATTTTCTCTTTTTATTTTAGTCTAATTATTTTTTTGTATTTTCATGTTTGCTTTTAAATTTTCTATATGCCATGAGATGCTATAATATTCACGTAGTATGCATGTGATGTCTGATAATATTGATGGCAAAGAGAAGGAGGCTGAGGCCGAAAATCTTCCCGTCTGAGCGCTCGGACGGGAGCCATGCGCTGAGCTGTGAGCATGGATATTGCATAAGCAAGCATGGCCCACAAAGTTTCCCAAAGCGAGCGCAACTGTACAACCCACTACGATGCTTTCATGCTTGTGGTTTCATAGGCTAGTATGGTTTCCCAAAGCGAGCGCAACTGTACAACCCACTACGATGCTTTCATGCTTGTGGTTTCATAGGCTAGTATGGTTCACTTCTTTTTTATTTTCTATTCTTATTTCATTTCTTTTTCTTTTCTTTTTTGTTTTCTATGGTCTTTTATTCTTCTCTTTATTTTATTTATATTTTTATATGTCATTTTTTCTTTTTACTTTACTCTAATGATTTTTTCTTTATTTTTTCAATATTTAGTTCTTTTTATTTTCTTTTTTCTTGATTCGGTTTCTTTCCTTAATTTACTATATGACCTATCTTTTATTTTCAAGTTTTTTTTTTCATTTTATGTGTTACATAAGATGCATGTCTTATTCGCATAGTATGTATGTGTTTTCTCCTTCCTTATTTAAGTTATTCATTTATTTTATTTTTCTATATATTTATCATTTTGATATTCATATTTTTATGTGCATTTTTCTTCTTTGTTATTGTACTCTACTTACTTATTTTAACAAATTCATTCGTTTACTTTTTTATTTTCTATATTATATGATATATACGTGATGTTCACTAATATAATGTGATGTTATATGTTGTATATTGAGATGTTTATGTTGTATAAATCTGATGTTCGATCTATACTATCTTTTAGTATTCCTAGTACTAGTGAGATTTTCTTTAGAATATTTTAGGATATTCGAACAATATCCATGTAATGTTCTTTCAAATTTTCCTATATTACATGGTTTTTTATTTTTGTTTCCCTAATGCTTTGCTACAACTTTTATTTTATTTTTTTATATTATTGTATTTATTTATTTACTATTTCTATATATTTGTAATTTTTGTTATTATTTGTTTATTATAATGGATATTATAATATCAATTGTATGAACCTATAACTAGAATATTGTTCTCCTAAACTGAGAACATTTTTATTAAAAAGACGCAACATTGTTTTATGGACCTAGAATATTGCCTTTGCTTAATAAATAATACAAAATGTTATGTCATGAGATAAATGTTCGTTAATAAATTTTATCTAAATATATTCATGCCAGACCTTGTTTTGAAGGATTTATTGCAAGAAACACGATGGTGTAATTGAAATTTGATTTGGATGCTCGGTTTAACACCTATAACTTTTTTAAGTTTCAAAACGCCAGGAGATGTGCAGGAATGTATAGAAGAAACAATCCATTTTGCTCATCGTGTGGTTTAATATCAAAATTCTTCAAAACAAGGCGATTCTTGTGGCTGGGTCTGAGTTGTATTTGGGCCAACACTTAGTTGTGTCCAGCTGTTAAGTTTTGTATGTTTGATCAAAACTGAATACCTGAAGGGTTACTATTGGGGGTGTATCGATCAGGGCCAAGTACATTGCCTAGGGTTTTTTAGATAACATTTAGGGACCATTTATAGCCCTAGAAGCTTTTTATAAATACAAGCCTCAACAGGAGAAAATAATGAAAATCTCCCCACCCACCACCACTATAAAAAAGATAGAGAGGGAAGGTGGAGGGGACCTTTTTTGTTACTTATTTGCTCTCTTCTCTCACTCTACGCCGTCTTCCTCTCACTTTCCTCTCGCTTCTCATTGTTCCGTCCTACAACAATACAAATTATTTTTTAGAAATCATAAATTCGACAAAAAATAGTAAAAAATATTTTAATCTTAGAAGACCCCACCAGATAGCACTATTTAAGAAAAAAATGTGATGTTATAAAAGGTGTGTGAATTGATTCTTTTACTTAATTATTTTGAGACGTGCAAACTTAGTTCCTTATTCTGAAATTTCATGACGAGGCGCTTTAACATTACAACTCGGAGACTACTTGTCGTACACAAATGCATATCTCAGAGGCAAGAAGTTCAAATTATTCCGATCTCGGAGGCATATCTCAAATGCATATCTAAAATGCATATCTCAAATGCATGACTCAAATGCATAACTTGGAGACGACTTGTCAAACACAAATGCATATTTGACAGCCAACTCAGAGGCAAGAAGTTCAACATTATTCCGATCTCCACAGCAAATTAAGTCCAAACAGACAATACTTTCTGAAAAATGACAGTAAACACTACTACTACTCGGCCGTTTTGAGGAAGAGGCTTACTGCAACCTCTGCAAAGCTGCTGTTCGAAATGACAGTAAATAAATAGTAAAGACTACTACTCTGGTCTCGATGATGGCATCTGCTGATTAGCGTTCTTTTATCACTTCATCATCAGATTGTTGCATTTAGTGCATTCCCCCTCCTCGGCATATGAGCACAAAAGCGCCATTAACTATCACACATGTTTCTAAAAAAATAACAATCACACGTGCATAAGGATGCTTCCATACCTTGAGCCAAGTGAATACAGCCACCACGCCATTACTCACAGCATCAGCGACGTGCCGTCTTGTGGGCTGACAAAAGCTATGTGCATTGCATTGTGCCCACATGTTGTTATTTTATTTTACATCAGAACATAATTAATATTAGTCTTGAAGGAACACAAAGGTTAAATCGGATTATGAATTCGATGTATGATTTAATAAATATGGTGATTTAAACATTCGTAATGATGAAATGATGAAGAAGTGTTGGAAAGCAGTAGCAAACGATGACTTGATACAACAATAGTCGCGTAGAATAAATACAAGCGCTGCAGCGTCGTCTGCCCACTTGCCAGCCTTCTCTGATAAAGTTGCCAGAACTATTACAGGGTTTAGTGTTATTAAGTAAAGAGTGCGGTTGTTTAGCTCATAAACTAGCACCAATCTTGAAAGAATCGAACGGCAGGTTAAGTGAGCATACATCAGGCCCGGCGCACCACGACCGCGTTGAAGCAGGTGATCCATTGTCTCGTCCTCTTGGTCGCAGAGCGCGCAGACTGCCGGCGCTTTCTACGATCTGCTGTGCATAGCCGACCAAGAAGAGCAAGCCAAAAGAATAACTTCACCTTTGGCAACACCGCTGCTCGCCAGAGCTCCGTGGCGCCCAACATGGTGGACATACTGAACAGGAAAGATCGATAGGCTGAGCCGCTGAGGATGCGCTGTAGCTGCCGTTTTTCATCAAACCTCCAAACGAACCAATCAGAGACTAACGGTTGCAGGTGGACGCCATCCAGCAGGATTGGATGGATTGGTGGTCTCCTTGGGAAGATTTGTAACAAGCAAGGGACGCTTGGAGGAGTGCTCTCAGCTGAAAAATGACATTCGCAATTCGCATGAGGGTGTTGCAGGGACTTCTGGATGATACAGTTCAGTGGAGTGTGCCGGAACGGATCCTCCAGGGGCGCTCTAGGGTTGACGGTAATGTTGCTACTGCTTAGGGACTGACTCAGTGGCCTAATATGTCTGAATCACTGGTGACTTGGGAAGATTTGTTACCCTTATGGCAGCGTTTTCCTCGAGCTGCTGTTTGGGGTCAAACAGCTTCTGAAGATTATGGGTATCAAACATGTAAACGCTGAACAAGCCACTCCCAACCTGCACTCTATTCTTCCTCGCTATCCCCTGTTCTTCTTCATCCCTTCCAAATTCCTCTTTCCAATTACCTGGTTACTAAAAAGAGGGTGGTGGGTTTGTTTGTGGTAGGAGGTATATATGCCGCTGCACCGTAATTTGTGAACAAACACACACCTCGGGAATTGAGATCGATCTTGCATTTCCATTTGCATCTGTCAGGACTCAGGTGAGAGAAGGACCGGCATATAGCTAGGAGTGTTGTTAGACAAAATGTCATTTTCTTTTTCCTTTGTGATTTTACAACACGCTGAGCCAGATAGGGGGTGTTTGTTTGCCTGCGCCAAAATGGCCAGCCGGGGCGTGGGGGTGTAACCATGCTTGTCTGTTTGCCTGGACCAGCTAGCAAGCTAGGCCTGCCCAGCCCTTAAAGCAGGCCTCGGCCTGGCCCCGGGGAAACAAAATCCATTTTCATTTCTCCCGGGCTCAGTTGGCGGGGACGCGATGGCGGCCTTTTTCAGGCACAGCCGGTTGCCCACCGTGGGCTCGTGCGGGACTGTGAAATGTCTGCACATGTCGCTAGGGTTTCGGCCTCCCATTTATTCCCCCCTCTCCTGTGTTCTCTGCCGCTTCTACTGCCCTCGCCCTCCGCTCTCGTTTCCTCACCCTCTCTGCTCTCGTTCCCTAGCCCTATATGTTGTCAATTTTGGCCATTGTTGATGCTGCGATTGAATACGCTCCCAGTCCTTAGGGTTGGGGAGTTCTCTCGCTGTCGTCGATGTGCTAGAGGTGGCCATGGTGGTGTTGCTCCGGCTCCATTCCGCCGACTCCTTCATCTTCTCCACCTGGTGCTAGTGCTGGTCGGTGTCCTGGGGCCGTCTTCTTCTTCCTCTGCAGCAGATCTGCTTCCTCTTCTTCGGTTCTGCAGTAGTGGTGTTTGTTTGCGTGGACCTTTCTACCTTGCCTATTCTTTCTATTGTCGCTCTTCGTTCGTAGCAAGGTGATATGCCCTCTCATGTTCTTATCTCGCGTCAATATCGTATTATGCGACCATGGTTCGGTCAAGATATGCCGATTTGAGGTGACCGTGTCTGTGTGCAAATCCCTGGTCACCGCATTAGTTTTTCTTTAGATGTGCAGTTTTTTGAGTCTTGTGGTGCTGGTGAAGCCCTCAATTTGATGTTTGATGCAGATTCATGTCGATTAGGGTTTACTGTACATGGTGTTGTTCAAATCCGTTTGCTTTTTGTATTCTGTTGGTACTTTTGTAGTCGATGATGTCGTTGGTAGCTTCTGGGTGGCTTCCCTAGTAGGAGCAGCCGGGGCTACCAAACTTAATTAGTCCATGTGTTTGACATTACTATATGAGTACAGTTCTTTTGGAGACCAGCAAAGGCATGTCTGCTTACTAAAACATGTATCTAATAACTGGATGTAGATGGATCCAATAGACATGCATTCAGTTATGGCCACTCAGGCTGTTGCGATGGTTGTGGTTATGGTTGCTTTCCTATATTCCGGATTTAGGAACCTAAGGGGAGAGGATGAACCCATAGTGTATGGTTATAGTGCTACAGCAGATGAGCATAGGAGGAAGAACTTAGAGTTGATTTACAACTCTACTGATGCAGAGTGCGTAGCCATGCTAAGGATGGCCAGGGTACATTTGCATGTCATGCTACTACATCCAATTGGTTACCAACCCTGCAATGGTACATTTGCATGTCATGCTACTACATGAGGTGAACATGTATCATTTTGGTTGTGGTAGTGCATGGGTGTTGTCCCATGGTAGCATATCATTGACCAAAAATGTTGTTGGTTTGGGCTACTTATCTGTGAAGGTGAGGATAACATCTGGTTAGGCCTGTGATGATAAAAATATCTAGGATGAGGTGGCACTGGTTGGTTTTCTGCTGATGTCTTGGCTCTACTGTTTGCAACTAGGCCTGTTGGTTCTCCAATGGTTGCTTGATTATACCTATCTCTGTCGAGGCAAACAAACAGGCACTTTGCTTCTACTTCAAATACTTGGTTGTCCAGTGCTTGCTTGATTGTTCCTATCTGTTTTGTCTACTTTAGTGCCACCGGTGAGTCCTAATGCTTCATGAGCTTAAAAACCTATCTGAGGCCACAATTGTATTGCCAATGATGTCATGTAATTGCTGAATGTATTAGGAAGCAGTCCATGTGTTTGCTTTCTGTGTCTTCTCCTTGTTCACAAGCAGGATGTGAACTTGCTTGCAAACAAGAGGAATCCGCATTGCATTTGTACTCATTGAGGTTATTAATTTTTCAAGTATTGATGTTAGCAAACATTAAGGTGAATATAAGAAGTGTCATTTCTCATGGAATTGATATGTAGTGGTGGCGTAATTGTTACATATTAGAACGTCCATTATTGTTTTTCTTTATGGCCATGACATTGGATAATAACATAATCATGATTCCTTTTTATCCACTATCCTATTTGTTATGTTTAAATTGATGCCTATTGAACTTACAGTTTAAATGGCTAGTTCAAATAGTTTGTATACTAAGATTTATTCTCATACCCTTTTATCATGATAGGTGCTTGGATGCATTGCTTGAAGGTGTTGACAGCAAAAATGTAATTGGGGAAGTTCAAATTCGAGTTGGGAATTCAAATACATTCGAAAGAATCAAATTTAGGCAAAATTGCATGACAAACGCTGTAAAAACCGACCCAGGGCAGTTTGGGCGGCTACTGTACGGGCTCCGAAGAAACCACCGTAGACCAGTTTTCCAAACTTGCCCAGCTCGGTTTTAGCTGATTGTTGGTTTGGTCCTGTAAAAACCACCACCTGAGTCGAATTTGGCTGACCGAGTCCAAATCCATCTAGATTCGATGTGAACAAGCTCAATCGATGGAGAACGTTTCCTACTGAGATAAGACCACTCTCTCTATATGTATATCAATGGATCATGGCCGAGTGAGGTAAATCACACTCACCCACAGTCGATAAAAAAGAGAAGTTTGACACGAGCTCGTCAATTTTAGAGGACAGATTTGGCAAAAGAGTGTGTCACCGTAAAGAAAAGTTTGACACGAGGCTACCAGGTCTATGTCATCACATTAATTGCAATAAAAACAGAGCAACCGATTATTGTGCGGTTTCGGTGTGGTGTGAGCTTTGTCTTACCTCCGCATCTTCATGGCAGCCTCACCAGAATTGACCTGCCGTCACTACTACACTGATACGTGTTTTACGACAGCGACAGAGAAGCCAGCAGCGTGATGCTCGTGTGACAGAGAAGCTATGCTCTGGTGCTCGAGCAGACGACATTTCCTTCAGTGTTACGCATGAGCACAATCATCAGTTAGCTAGTATTGTCAGAGTTAGTTTAGTGGTGTGATAAGAAGAGAGAGCCATTTTTGTTTTTCTTTTTCTGCGTGTAAGTGGTGAGAAGATTTGCAAACACTGGCCGATGCTGATATTTTGTTGTATTACTATATGAACAATCGACGACTCGTCATACAGTGCAACGGTTAGTTGTACTGAATGCTATCAAAATATAGTACCGTGCAAGTGTGCAACGGTTAGTTACACTAAGAGCCTTGCTTCTTCGCTTTTGGATCAGAGGAATGATTGAGTTGTAGTTGTAGCCAAAAGAGATTCGGTTCACGTACACCCTAGACTGAAATTGAGTCATTGCACGTGCTCTCGATCGATTTCAGGCTTTGCGTCGAGATATCAGTAACAATGATCTGCATCACACGTTGCCCATACATTAGGAGTTGCTTGGATCATGTGGCTGTTAGTTTATTTGAAAGCGACAAGACCCTACCAAAAGTAACTAGAGCGCCTAGAGGTCAAACAATCATTTGAGATGGATTCATCTCGATCTTGCGGCCACAGTGGGGGAGTCAAGATCAGACGACGCGACAGGTGGGAATGCATGGCTGCAAGCCTGAAACACAGTTTTGCTGGTCGACAGCTGAAGCTCAAGCATGCCGACACAGGTGACACCGCAGCAGCATCAGCAGCTCCGCTCATAACATTTCCGTGCCTGCTTTTGTAAGTGCGATCTGATAGTGTTTAGGGTAGCTCCCTCCTAACAGTATCCATGCATGACGCATGCTACGTACGTCTGCTCGTGGTGTCCATGGACAGCTCCTAACAGTGTGTGATGCATGGATACTGTTCGGAGACAGGCATGGCTAGAAAACCGCTAGTGCTTATCTGTCGGGGTTTACTAGCGCCCGGACGCCTGAAACAGATGAGCGCGTTTGGACGCCCCGCGCATGCTGCTGCCCTAGCCCGCCCGTCCGCGCCTGCCGCTGCACCGTATCGATGCTACACGCACATGTCCATCCACCGTCCGCCTCGCCCACCCCAGCTGCGCCCGCCACTCCTTCCCCCTGACCCCCTCCTCTCTCTTCGCGCGGGCGGGACCTGGGAGCCCGGATGAGGACGAGCACACCCCTTTCGCAGGACCCTAGGCGCGCCGTGCGCCCCATCAGTTGGCCCCAGGCTCACCGCGCCCCTTCCCCCAGCACCCAGGCCGTGCCTCTCATGACTCTATGAACATACCACATACCTGTGGAACACGAAAGACTTACAACAGAAACACTCGAAAGCAATATAAGTCTGAAGCAGATGAAATATTTAGAACATACACTTACAACATATGTGTGAAACATATGCAACATCTATATAAAACACTTGCTACATGAAAACACTTACTGCAACATAATGAATAAAACAGCTGAAATATTTGGAACATAATCTTGCAACATATGTGTGAAACATATGCAACATCCAGATCAAAACGCGTGCAACATACATCTGAAACAGTGAAACACTTTCAACAAACGCTTGCAACATGCCTCTGAAACACTTGCAGCATATCTATATGCAACATCCCGATCTATTTTTGCAACATCCATAGGAAACACTTTAAACATACATCTGAAACATCCGAAACACTTGAAACATTCGTGGGAGCACAAAAATGTACAGCGCTATCTGTTGCCCCCCGTGGTCCTGCGGGACAAAAATGTACAGCGTCATCTATGGAAACCAGAAGTAGAACTCTGATAGTAGAGTGATTACATACTGACACGAGTCACCGACCCTCTCCTATCCAAGAGTGGCAGGGCGGACTACAACAGTATGCGAGCAATGTGTCCCCTTCATATGTTCTACTCACTACCGGAACCGTATTTCTGTAGAATACGATTGGTGCGACGGCGCAGCACTTGAGACCTCGCTCAACGTACTTCTAGCTGGAAACACAACTGAAGCCACTTAGTAGTTAGTACACTGTACAACTGTACTGCTGACTGACAAAATGTGCTGAGGTGCTACATGTCGTAGACAAATGGAGTAACAGAGTGATCGGGTTGGGGAATGGGGTTACTCCATATCTTTTTTATCCTTACTTTTTTGTTTGGTTTGAGGAATACTCACTTCATCTATAAAAATGTGGCGCAAAATCGAGAAGTCTTTTCCATTTTCTTAAAAAAGTCTATAAAAAATATAATTGTCAGTTTTTGAAAAGTCAAATGATTTGAAGTTTAACTAAAGTTATATAAAAAAAATACTAACATTTATGATATAAGATAAATATCATTAAATTAGTTATAAAATATATTTTTGTAGTAAATCTAGCGGGAGACATAAATTTTAATAATACTTACTATAAAATTAGTTAAACTTAAGGTAGTTTGACTTGCACAAATCACATAGTTACATCTTTTTTGGACAGAGGGAGTAGAATGGGATAATCCGTCGTTACCTCATTCTTCACAAGCTCATAAGTAGTACCAGTTTGAGAAATGGAGTCATTCCACCAATTTTAAGGATTACATTCGATCACACTGTCTCATTTAAAATGGTTTGATTCCTTAAATCAATCACCCTATAAATTATTGAGTTTGCCGGCCTTGAACGTTTGAGCCTGATTTGCAATTTGCCCCCAGTTGCATGTTGTGGATACACACATTCCATGAGTCCATGGTAAGTGTCCATAGTCATTTTATGGGGCCGCCGGCCTCTGCTAATATTTTTCCATACTAGCTAGTAGTACACCACCGTAGCTACAATCACTTGGTAACCGAGATCGTTCTGCAGTCCATTCTAGCTACCTAGGTTGGTCGCCACTGATCTGGCTTTTTCCTTCCTTTTCCGTTTCAATTTATTTGTTCTTTCGGGGAGTTCAGTGATTCAGCTTTTAAATCTGCATTGAAAGCAGGTCATAACATTGGCAGTCACTAATCCCACAACTTACTTATTACTATTTCTCTGACAGGGACAAAGGATCTACCGCGGGCAGTTCCAGTTCCACTTCATGAGCTTAGCTAGTGTGATATGCATGCTGGTGGTGGAGACGACGATCTCTTGGATTCTACGCAAGACAACAAGCAGTAGTATCATCGTTTAGTGGGCACAAGAACTTTATTTTATTTTATTTTTTCGGGTGTAATAAGTGGCCAGAAGATTTGCGTTTCTGAATTCAGTTCGCGTGCTGGTTTTCTGCAACCAAGTGTATACAGTGACCGTAGCGTAATGGGCTAATGTCAGTCAGTTTCAAGGTTCGGATTCGGAGTCGAGATCAGCAGCAGTGTGGATGTCAAGCTGGATCGCACAGGTCGCTCACAAAAAAGGCGGTGTAAACGACAGGGAAGGAAGTGGATCGAGCAGTTCCGCATTGTCTGCTGACTGCTGCTTCAGTCAGAACAACTCAGAAAAGGATCGCTCACCAAACTGCTTGGAGCTTAGGGCGCGTTTAGATCCGAAAATTTTTGGGTTTTGGATACTGTAGCACTTTCGTTTGTATTTGGTAATTAATATCTAATTATAAACTAATTATGTTCAAAAGTTTCGTCTCGCGATTTCTCACCCAACTGTGTAATTAGTTTTTTTTCGTCTACATTTAGTACTCCATACATATGCCGCAAGATTCGATGTGACACTTACTTGCGCAAAAAATTTTGGCTTTTGGGGGAACTAAACGGGGCCTTACTTACGAGCTGAGCCACAGAGCCAGAGAGCGGCCTGACAATTTTAATCATTGGAGATCCACGAGACAGCAACAGTAGCAGTTACTGACAAGTCAACTGATGAAGGTGGTGCCCAGCCCAGCAAACATCCCACTGTTGTTTGGAGTCGCAATTAGGCAATTAGCAAAGTGATGACCTTGTGCGGTGTGCTGATCGAGGTGACCGTGCGTGATGCGTCGCCGTCAGGTCAGGAAGGTGCGATGTGAGGCAGCAATCGGATGAACAGGAGATGCGAGGCGGGAAATCGATTTGCCTCAGGGTTTTGTCCGGCCAGCAAGCTGGGAGGCTGCTCCAAACGGGGAGGAGGACCAACGATGGACCTCCTCGTTGTGTCACCTGAAGCATGCATTGCATACACGACGACTGGAGGCACGAGCAGATTGAGCAACACGAGGAGCGAGAGCAAGAGCGAAGCGGATAATAAACAAGAAAAATTAAAGGTAAAGCCCCTTTGGCACGACTCATCCAAAACGGCTTCACCGGTGAACCTAAAGCCGGTGAAGCCAGAAAAACTGGCTTTTCTCGGCTTCTAGTTTATTTTAACCCCGACTTACAAAATGGCTTCACGCTACAGTGCCTTGATTTGCGCAAAATAGATAAAGCCAAAACCAGCATAAATCATGCCAAAGAGGCCCTAAATAATGCACGCACTCAACAAACACACCGTACACACGCACGGCACAATGATGAAAGGAAAAGGTGGACATCCAATCCATCCAATCCTACGAAAGCGAGTAGGAGAAGTAACGTAGCTACGGAGAAACGAACGAACGGCGAAAGGAAGCAGTAAGCGTCCTGCTGCCGTGCTGCGCGCGTCCAGTCTCCGTCCCCGTCTCCATCTCCATCTCCATCTCCGATCCGTCCATTCAGATTTCAGGCTGCTCTCTCGCGCGGCAATCAATCAGCAAATAGAGCAACTCCGACCCGATCCAATGGCGGGGGCCGGCGCCCGTCCGCTCCGGCTCCGGCCGTCCCCCAGCAGGCCCTACCACTAACCACTGCCACCACGCAGGCGTGTGGCCGCATCAGCAGGCTGTGCTGCTATGGCACCACAGTGCCACTACCACACGCACCAACAACCTGAAGAATCACAGCGCCTCACCTCACCACCAACTACGCGCATCGTACGCCGCGTACGGTGCCAGCAAATCATCAGGCGGCGGGCTCACTCTGTCCAGCTTCCTTAGGATTCAGGAAGAAGACGAGCGAGCGTGGAATTTCGAAGAAGAAAGAAGGGCCAACGCATCAGAGTAGCTAGGTGACGAATGATAACCGCTCCACTTGCTTCTACTCTTTGTTTGTTCGCCGAAAGTAAACAAATGTTGCTTCTACTTCTACTCATCCTACTCCCTGCATACGCCATTGCCGAAACCGCAAGCTGCCTATAGTATGGTCAGTACACATGCATACGACTACTACTCGATCATAAAAAGCCATATGGCTGACCACGGCAGGAAGAAGCTAAGCAAGCCGGCCTTGCGTCCCACTCGTCCTGCCTTCTACGGACAATACTATATACAGGGCATGTATGTAGTATGTACGGATGTACCACACTGCCGCACACCGTAGGTCCTTAATACTGTACTACTACAGTACAAATTACAATAATAATTGTTCAAACAGTGCAGTACAGTGCAATTAAAGCAGTATAACAAAGACGACCTTACAACTAATTAAGGCCATGTTTGATCCCTATCTCTAGAGTCTAGAGGTTTAAACTTTAGAGCTAAACCTCCAAATACTCTAGAATTAGAGCTAAACTTTAGCCCACCCCTAAAAGTCTATTAGAGTATGAGACCAAAAATCTGAGCTAAAGCAGCACGTGCTCTAAACTTTCGTTCTCCCTTGCTAAAAGGCACCGATACCCCTCTCTTTCACGCACACGAGTGACAGTTCCGTCTCTATTCACGCATCGGTGCCATGCAATATTGTTTGAACGCTTTTCAGCTCAAAGTCTGTACCATGCATAGTTTCCTCGTCAAGTCGTCAGTAATTGAAAACACCTAGCTACCAGCTGAGACCTGCAGAAATATATATATGCAAGAGAAAGACCAAATAAATCCTCTCGACCGTACCGATCGATCTGTACAACAAAATTTGCAAACAAGGACGGCATCGTCATCGTCTAGTCCTATACCATAAGATACATATGCAAGAAACGGAACGAATCAGTTTGGATGTATTGGCGTCTAACCATTGTTTGCTTTAAGTTGAACAACCGCAGCCAGACAATACATATATATATACATATATCTATGTGCTGCATGCAACTACTGAATCTCTGAATGTTAGATTGTTACACTTGTTTTGGCATGTACGGACATCGTCAGTGTCCCTATCTGAATGTCGACAACTACTGTAAACAAAAATTAGCATCAATTTCTCACAGTTATCATGAAACCAAACGCTGATTGAATATGGTACCGAATAACTACTAGCTACGGCAGCACTGCGTCAGCACGTCATTCACAATATTTTGCTGTACGGTTTCAAATTTTCAGCCTGTTCGCTAGTTGGTTTCTTAGCTGATAAGTCCGACTAGTGCTGGTTTGTTGTGAGAGAAAAACACTATTGACTGATTGATAAGCCCTGACTGAAACCAACAAGCGAATAGGCTGTTTAGCTGAATGGGTGTACCTTCTCCATGGGTTTCGTGCTGCATCAGAATCAATTCATGTAGAGTGGGTATGCTGCTGCCAGATTTTCCAAGAAAAGTAAGCTTACACTGGTTCGCAATATATATATTATATGAAAGGAATATGTAGTGCCTTCGTCCACACGGATTTGTATTCAATTCGTTTTTTAAAAAGTTTAGTTTAAAGTTATCATTTCAGAAATGGCCGCGTACCTTCGTGACACAAACCGTCACACAATAAATTAGGACTCGTTTGGGAAAAAGAAAGTTACACAAAAGGCCTTCAGAAATAGGAAAACCTTCAAAACTTCCTTTAAAGGCGAGGAAGTTTTTAGAATAATCTTAATATACAACTCATTTTATTGGGACGAGTGCACATTGCGTAGATTTCGATGTGACTTATGGTAACACAAGTATACAAGTCACTTTTAACATCGTTGGTGGGTGTGTTATAATCCAATCTCAATAGGTTTCATGTCCTGTTTTCAAGGCTCAAATAAGTTTTATCATTATTAAATTTATTTCTCCCATAAAACTTTTATTATCTCTCTTTATTTATACTCTGTCATATCAGCTTATATAATAATGTTCATGAAACTCTCATGAATTTTCCATTAAGTCTAGCCTTAGAAACGTTAATGGCAAGTTGGAACAGTCAAATTTTGTTTTATTTTTTTAAAACAAACACATGGATTCAAGGGTGCTTTCTACGAAATCTTAATTACCCCGCATGCCGAACATCTTCATTTGATAGACACTGGATATAGAGTTCGAGTAGACACTGGATATAGAGTTTGATACCGAATAATAACTGCATGCTTAGTATATTAGAGAAATATTAGAGAAGTCTCTGTTAGAGCATCTCCAAGAGTTTTCTACTTTTTTCTTCTAAAAACTTATAGTTTGGTAACTCCTAAAAAGATTTGAGGAGGAAAAAAGAAGATCATCTTCAAAAATTTCTAATAAATGACATCTAAAAAAATAAAATTTAGAGCCCACGTCAATTATGTTGCGGCTTTTTTTTTTTTCATCACGCTCTTGACACCGAGACCGCGAGCTCCACCGCCATCGCCGCCATCGTCGTCCAGCCGGCCACGGCAACCACCCAGATGTGATGCAGCTAGGAGCGCCTCGCGCTCAAGTCCGACTCCAGTCTGGCGTCCGTCGAGCACGCGTCTGCGCCTTGCTCCTGCTCCACCCTGGACATGGCGCGGAACAAGTCCGGTAGCAACGCGCCGAGGTCGAGAGTCCGAGTCCGAGCCGCAGCGGCACGAGCTGCATGGTGCGGGCGAGGAGCTTCATGGCGGACCATGGCGGCAGAAAATGGCGCAGCATGGCCGATTCCGACCGAGAGGACACACAGAGCACACTCAATAAGCAAGCAAGAAAGTACCAGCAGCTCAGACGCCTACCACCACACCAAGACTGGTAGAGCCTCGTCGATCTGCGACGCCCGCCCATCTCCTCCCGATTCCTTCGACGGTGTGCCTCCCGGCACCTCCACCTTCCCCAAGCAAAGCCTTGTCTCTCTTGTTTATGCCGAGCTCTCCCGAGCTCTGCTGTGCGCCCATGGCGGATTTGAAGTAGTAGCGGACGGCAAGCTCCGTGCTCCCGTCCGTGGTCTCTCTCTCCCTCTAGTATTCTCTCCTTTGCGGTGGCTAAGGTGTCGGCGGTGTTTGTGGGCGTGTTCGCCAGAGACGACAACCTTGCCCTCGATGCCGTCGCGCTCACTGGAGACGACGAACTCGCCCCGACGCCGTCGAAGGATACGCGCGAGGATGCGGCGCGTAAAGTTACGCGGATGAGGGAGATTTTTTCCAACTCCTAAAATATCAGGAGATTGTATTATGAGTTGTTGGAGATGGATTTTTTTGGATCTTTCTAAAAACTTAGGATTAGGAGGAGGTTTAGGAAACTCTTGGAGATGCTCTTATGTCCAAAAACTAATGATTTCTTAAGAAAATTTGCAACTTGCAGCAAACTCTAAAAACAAAAGAAATTACCAGAGGGTAACAAAAAGAAACCCAGCTAACTCTTCAGATTTCAGAAAAATACAGGGACTGAAACGCAAATTCGGCCACCGTATTTATGGACCCTTGCCTGTCCCCGCCTTCCCCACACGGCCACACCTCGACTTCACCCACCGCCACCCAGCCATCACCGCACGCGCGCGCTCGTCTCCCACCCATGCCGACCGGCGAGACGCTAAAGGCAGGGACTCAATCTGAATCACCAGTGCCGCCGCCGCCGCCTACACCGACGGCGACAGCCTCGTCCTCCCCAGCGTCGACCCGCCAACGTCGCCACCGCACCTTCTCCTCATCGTCGTCTTCGTCCTCGTCGTCCCTCTCCACGGTGTCCTCGGCGGCATCCTCGCCGTCGCTGTCCCCGCGCGGCCGCGGCACCACCACCACCTCCGTTCCCTTCTCCTGGGAACACCACCCGGGCATCCCCAAGACGCGCCTTATCCCCGCCGGCACGCCGTCCTCCGCGCCCACGCCGCTCCCGCTCCCGCCGCCGCTTCGGGCGCCGCCGACGACGACTTCAAGGCCGCGCCACCAACAGCACGCCCGGCGCCGACGCTCCCGCGGAAATCCGCCGCCGGCCGACGACGCGGCGGACCCCTTCGCCGCGGCGCTCGTGGAGTGCACCAGGGAGCGCGGGGCCGGCGCGGGATCGGACGACGCCGGCCTCATGGACGCGCTGTTCCCCGCGCGGGCGCCGCCAGCGCCCACCAGCCGGCGGTGGTCCATCGCGTCCGCCGGCGGGGTCGTCGGGCTCCTGGACCTGTATGGGTGCAAGAGCGCCGTGGGCGGCGTCGCGGAGGGCGCCTTCGTGGCGCGCCGCCCGGTGGCAGTGGTCCGCGCGGGCCCGGGCCGGGCCGGACGCAGATGAGGAGGGCCATGGTGATGGGTCGCCTCATGGAGTCATGGACGGGCTCAGTTATTAGGTACATAAATAAATCGATCGTTGTGCAAAAATATTGGGATCGAAAATGAGGTTGAACCTTTTCCTTTTTCAGTTTTATATATTTTTGTGTTTATTTTTTATTGGTGCTTTTTGAGTGGATGTGATGGATACCAATATATAAATGTTTGGCGTAACCATCCACAAAACGATGTTGCGATGTAGATTCCTATATGCTAGTATATTGATGCTGATGGTACTATATTATAAAGATAATAAGTATAATAATGCAGCATATTATATTGGCATCTACTTGTACTATTCTAGTTTAATTGCAAAAAAATTATAATTTTTCTTATTGTAGGCTAGTGCCCCCCATCCTTTTTTCTTTAAGCATGGAGCATTGAGTGAAAGGTAACTAATTTAAAATATATAAGTTGATTAGCTTCTTTCGAAAGAATCATATATGTTTAAAGAAGATATTAAACAATACTCGCTCCATGCATCCAAAAAGACTTGCAATTCTAGATTTGAACTAAGTCAATTTGTTTAAGTTTATAGAATATACATTATTAGCATTTGTATTTCTAAATAAATTTATTATAAAAATACATTCCAAAGTTAATCTAATGATTACTTATTTGCTTTTACAAATATCAGTAATTTTTTTTGTATTGATTAGATCAAATTATGACTACTCGTGCAGCGAGCGTTACGTGAGACGGAGAGGATTGGAGCCTAGTGAGAGTGATTTCTACTACCACCATGGCCAAGTGTGAAGCCTGTACCTATTCAAATACGACCAATATGCGCCGTCCAATTGACGCTTTTTTTTTTCAAAATGCGTACGATATGAATGAATTTAAAAAGTGTGAAGCCACTAGCTTTTGGAGTACGACCAAATATGCACCATCCAATTGACGTTTTTTCAAAACACGTACGGTATTACGAATTTAAAATTGCAGCCGATGGATGGATGGATCGGAAGGAGGGCTTTGTTAATTTAATTGGTGGGGACGGACGTAGGTGCATGTCGACTAGTTGTGGGCAGCTCGCTCCGTATATTAATTTTAGCATAAGGTGAGACTGGGCAGACAAGCCTATAATTTTAGCAATAGAACCCATCGAGATCGATGGATCGGTAAGATCACTGGCATGGTATGGTAGCAGATGCATTATATTTCTGATCGTCTGACGTCCCTACCAGTTGCTGAATTGGTACGAATTTGATTCACATGGCCAAAATGTCAGCAATTCCAGGTGTTTCCGATCCCGGGCTCAGGTCAGTGGCATCCGTTTGGCTCCTACTGTCCTGTAGTACATTGATTAGGTTGGAGTGCCTTTTTACTCTTCTGCACAGGTTGTAACTGTGCTAAGTTTAATATTAGCTCCGTCCACGAAAGAATGTAATTACGGGGGATTCGTGCCGATCAATCTAACTCAAGTTTATCAAGTTTAAGATAAATAGTATTTGTAAACAATTTTATTATAAAAACATATTATATAAATAATCTAATAACACTTATTTTATATTATAAATGTTAGTATTTTTTTATATAAATTTAGTTAAAGTTCAAACCACTCAACTTCTCGAAAAGCGAGAAGACAGCTACTCTGCAAGCTGATAGCCACACCTGGCAGACAATTACAGTACCTTGCATATAACCTTTCAGAAGTGAAGGGCCCACCCATGCATCTACGATCACCATTAATCACGCCCTTCATTTGTACTGCCATGCTAGGTTCGACCAAATCTTTTTTACTGTGGCAATCGATTTTAGTTGCTTCAAACTTCCAACTTTGCCATTATATAAAAAAAAAGATTTTCCGTCACATCAAACTTGTAGTACATGTATGGAGTACTAAATATAGACGAAATAAAAAACTAATTGCACAATTAGGTTGTATTTTGCGAGATAAACGTTTTAAGTATAATTAGTCAACAATTAGATAATTATTATCAAATATAAACGAAATAATACCGTGCGCACGGTGAATCCGAGGGCGTGGAATTCGGCAAGGCCCAAAACATCTTCAATAGTTTACTGACGAGCGAGGCCCTGCCTGGTCTATCCATCTGTCTGCATCTGTCCGTCCGTCCGTCCCAAAGTCTAGCTCTTGTTTAGTTTCTTCAATTTTCTGAAAAATGTACTATATAAAAAGAAATTCATCATCACATCAAATTTACGGTACATGTATGGAGTACTAAATATAGACGAAATCAAAAATTAATTACACAGTTTGTTTTAACTTTGCGAGACGAATCTTTTGAGCCTAATTAGTCAATGTTTAGACAATAATTTACAAATATAAATAAAATACTACAGTATGAAATCTTCACTACCTAAAGTTTGCCTACGCCCAACTAAACACCGCCCTAGCACGAGGCCTCAACAGTTTTGCAACTGACGAAGCCTCAATGAGATGCATGCATGGGATGGGACCTGCAGGAATCAAAGCGCCAACAGTGGAGGTAGGTGAGAGCGGATATCATATTCAGATCTGGGAGCAGAGCACACTGACGAGGGAATCCTATTCATCATGGGATCGTGCATGAATGGAGCTGGCACTGGCAGGCAGGATGATCGGACGGATTGTACGCTGCCACAGTGCAATGATGCTCTGATCGATTTGCTTCATTAAAACCAAGGCCTCGCTACTTCGCTAGCGTGCTCAACGAAATGGACAGGTAGATCATTATTATCAAGAGAAGGAAAAGGGCAGAGGTTGATGGATGATATGGATCCCCCTGAGCTGTCCTCGTCGACTGTTACGTGTGCCTCAAGCCTGTTCATCAGCTCATCACTCGCATTAGATAGTTTCTTCGATCATGACACAGTCAAGCACCTTTCGTGCATCCGGCTCACCTGATCCATCACATCTGCTAGTCATTAGTCAACAAGCTGTCTGAAATCTGGAGGATATCAGCACTTCAGCAGCAACCTCTTGATGATTGCCTGCTGAGAGCAGAGTTTGCGATGCCTGATCGGTGCTCCACTGCTCCTAATTCGGTGGCCCAAGGGAACAAATATCAAGGCCCCCAAAAGCATGCATGTAACTAGGCTTTAGAAAGTTGTAAAAATATAGAGGTGGATGGAAGAAAGAGCACCGCCTTTAGAAATACCATTCTATTTTTAAAAGCGGGTGGAAAGAGCATCTGCCTCTAGAAATATCATCTATTTTTAGAAGTGGCCGGAAATCCTAGCAATATAAGTGGATTTTGAGATACGACCGGAAAGACCAACCGCCTCTAAAAATGCCATTTCTAGAGGCAGTCTAGCCGTCTCGAAAAAAGATTTATAGAGGTGGTTGACAATTTAGCCTGTCTATAAAAAAAAGGTACAGTGCAACAAAATTTATAAATTTTGAAAATGACATCGGACGGAGAAAAACAACCTAGCCAAATCAAAGTTACAGTGCTCAAAGAGATCTCCAACTTTGTAGATAAATCCTTTTTCATTTGAAATCAATGATGTCCTACAAATTATGTTTTGAATTTTCAAAATTTTAAGATTCGTTTTTTTAACTTTATAACCTCGTGTGGGGAAAGACGACCTAAACTAAAGTTGGAGTCCTCACAGAGATCTAACAATTTCAATTCAAATTTTTTGTCATTTAAAATCATTTATGGCCCAGAAATTATATTTTAGTTTTTTTATGTTTTAATTTTTTAAATGACCTTAGATGGAGAAATGACATGATTCTAGACCGTAGTAATTGAAGAGATATAAAACTTTTTCAGTTTAAATTTTTATGAACAAGGGTGTGTTTATATATACAAATTACCCACGAGTGATGAGGTTTAGCTTTCCACTTTTACAAACAGGGCGTGTGATTACACAGGAAAACTCGAACTCAAAATTCAAATTTAAAATTCTCACGTTACTATTCACAATACTATTCAAATTCAATGGTTACTATTCAAAGTTGTGGCACTATTCAAAACATTCGCTACTATTTAAATTCGAAATATGAATAGCGCAGTTCCACTCGAAGGGAACACTTCTCTGCGCACACAGGGTTTTTTACAAACGCCGCTACCAGGGCTAACACGAGAACAATACACGTAGAGATTTCTCCTCTAGGGTCCCTAGCATAAAGACATCGCCCCACATGAACGAGCTTAAAGGAAGACAGAGATTAAAACAGAAAAGTTTAATTCATTTCCACATAGCAAGCTTATATACGGCTTTTCCTTTCGGGAAACCCCAAGCACTTAGCATAAATCTTAGGGATTACCTTACAAGTGCAGGAAGGTCATAGGGACTTCATTTATTCTCTAATTTACAACGATGGTGAAGTAATACAACGGTAGTAGAGGATTAGTACAAAGAGTGGACGAACTCAGAGTGCTCCTGAGATCGTGGTCTTCATGGTGTATGTGGGAAAGTGGAGCGGTGACTTCAATGGAGGTATTGCTGGTGGTGGTCGTCGTAGTGGTTCCAGTGTTCAATGCATACGCCTGGCTTCTCCTCTTATAGAGCAGGAAGAGCCTTCTAGAGCGTCATTCGTGTTTATCTTCTGGAGGAGCTTTCAAGGAGAAGTCTTTAATTATTCATCTTTACTGTTGCCTAGATAGCTGGACGGTGCTGTGGTCCTCAATAATTGTCCTGGCTACAGCTGTATATTCCTTTTGCGCTGTCCTCTATCACGCTTTGTCTTTCCGTGTATTTTTGGATTTCCTGTGTATGGTCTTCCACGCCCGAATACATCAATCCAAGAATTCTGACATGTAGTATTATCTACCCCGACCAAATTGTTGATAACACCTTATCAAAATAGGGAATATATTTCTTATATAAAACATATATATTGTTATCGAACTGCGACTGTATTGACTCTTCTTATTAATCCTCAATATTTTCTTCGTTGTCCACATCTTCAGGTTGCCATATTTCATACCAGGACAACAATTCACGATCTCCTTTTCGTAGTTGACATTCTTTACCATAGCTAGGTTTTATTAGTCTTCCAACTTCTCTTTGTGTTATACTATATCTTCCATAGTATTCTCGCAAGAATAATTTTATTATTTTATTTTGGTACATCATAAAATATTCAGGATTAAATTTGGTATTCCCTTCTAATTCTTTTGCTTTACTAAAAATTTTCCAATTATCATGGTTCGTGTCTTTTACGAACAACTCTTCATAATTTTGCCATGAGTCTAAAGTCCATGTAGTAGGAAATTTGTATGATCCCTTTGTGATATATATATATATATATATATATATATATATATGGATTGGAATATATGGATTGGAATAAAACTTAATTTTGTATCTCCCTTGAATACATGCTAACTTCTTACAAGCTTCTTGATAGTTATTCCAAGGTCTGATTGGATAATTTGTTCAAGTGTACCATATATATCATGGACTAACCCATGATCAATAATAGTTTGTAGAGAGATATCGTCACCAGTATTTAATTGTATGCTTTTGAAATATTTTAAATTTATTTTAGCCCTCAATATTAAGAATTTTTTATGAGGCTTGACAATAAATTTATCATCAAGATGGAGTAAGGGAAAAATATTTGCATTAACAATTATTCCTATATGTCTTTCTTTCCCTTGATATATCTTCATGAAATAATTTTGTATATCATGAAAGGTTTTGTAATGCCTTTCATCATATTTCTTCCAAATTGGATCTATAATATCTTGAGTAAAGTATGACAAAATTTGTTCAATCTTAAAACTTAATCTAGGAATGAGGAACTCTTGTGGAGTATTGTTTAAATATTTGTTCCATTTTTCCTCTATAATTACTTCTTATTCTGATTGTACTTTATTTTCCTCATATATTATTTTAGCTTCTAACTCATTTTTTATATCATTCTGCTGTTTTAAATATGACATACATGCTTGTCTTAAACATAACCTACATGTTTTTCTTTTTCCTGGATCTTGATAATATGTGCAAAATACACATTTTTTATTAGAATCACCTTTTTTTTATGATCCCACTTGTGTTCGCAGTTTATTTCATCCATCATTTCTATCTTTAATCCAGCTAACTCAATTAAATCTATCTCTTCTTCACTTAATTCTTTTTCTTCATCATATTTTATTTCATCTATCTCTATAATTGAGTATATCGATTCATCACCCATTATATCATCATCACAGACTAAAATATTTTCATTCACATTATCTATTATTAGAACATTTGCTTGTTCTTCTTGCTTATTGGAATACATTTTCTTGTCTTTATTAGGACATGTTTTGCTTAAGTGATCTGGTGAGTTGCAAATAAAACATCTACATGTACTATCATAATTTTTTTAGGATTATATCTTCTTACATTTCTCTTGTGTAGGAAAGGGGCTCTATTGTTTGATCTTCTTAAAAAAATAGTGTTTCTTTGTCCTTCCATTTCCTTTCTTATAATTCTTAGGGTATTTTTTGTTTCTAGATCTCTATTCTCTATATGTCAATGGTATTTGAACTATTTTATTGCAAAAATTATAATCTGATTGTTTCATTGATCTTGAGCTTGTATGTTCGTGCATATTTTTCTTAACTATTTGGAAATGAATGCTATAGCCTGAGAGATATTATATTTCTTACCATTAGTTTTTTTATATTCTTCAAATATCATAGAACCTAAAGGATCTGGCAATTTATTAAAATATCTTTCAACTATACCTTGGTTATAGCCTTCCTTGGCAGTCGTAGCATTATACAAATAGTGTTGAGAAAATTCTTTTATTCCTTTCCAGCTCGTTAGTGAAAATTTTTCTATTTCCTTTAATCTTTCATTCT
The DNA here is from genome assembly GCA_904845875.1 of Miscanthus lutarioriparius. Taxonomy (NCBI): domain Eukaryota; kingdom Viridiplantae; phylum Streptophyta; class Magnoliopsida; order Poales; family Poaceae; genus Miscanthus; species Miscanthus lutarioriparius. The sequence goes on along the minus strand of CAJGYO010000439.1, from coordinate 106,645 downwards.
ATAAAACAATATATCCTAATTCAGGATCCTCACCTATTACAATGCTTGATATAATATTTGCAAAATTATATGGGTTACTACCAGTCCTTTTTAATTGTTCATAATGATTAGGAAAAGCTTCTACCCATTGTTTTCATAAAACTTTGACTGATTCTCCTGAAAATGTCTCTAAATATGTAATCATATCATCTACTCTAAATTCAATATTATGCTGATTTTGTATATACTTTTGGACTATCAATCCTTTTCATATGCTAATTATATTTGACCAATTTATCGGATCATGTACTGCTAAATTTAATATAGCACCCATATGCTTATATTGTCTAGGTATATATCTATATGTAGGTCTTCTTTTTTGTCACACCCCAAAATTTCTGATTTTAGATTGTGCATAGAAAACACTAATTAAAATAAATGTTTTGATATTTGGATAAAATTTCTCAAGTTTAGTTGAGGATAGCGTCAATTAGTTCTAGGAAAATATGAATTTTCAGACTTTTCTGAACTAATTTGACGGGCTATTGCTTGATGTGATGTTTGCTTGTTGCTTCTTTATGTGTTGAGAGTGAACAAAGTCTTTAAAATGCGTTTAGTATGTCGATTTTCCTTCTCTGACACGTCTTTATTTTTTTCTACAATCAAATTCTTAGTTTCTCGGCTCAAGTTTTCATTGGGAGATTCCTAAAATATTTTCTTTGTAACACAAATCACTCCTTTCAGTTCCTCGTTCGTCAATCAATCTCTACAAACTTCTGGAGAATTTTTCTAGCTTTCTCTAGAACTTGTTCCTACTTGTCTGTGAGCATAATTTAATTTTTAGATGCTCCAAATTATCTTATCATGGGCTCCAAAAATTTTATTTGGGTTCCTCATGTTTCATAATGTCTCTGGGAATTTTTGCTGAATTTTCAGAGCTTTCGGAGTATTTTTCACGGCTTAAATAATAATTATAAACTTTTCTGGAATTATTTTATCCACGAAATTAATTAATTCCGAAAATAATAAATCTCTCATTTTTTTCCAACGCTCAAAGTCCATGCGTAATAATCTTAATAAATTCTAAAGACACACGTCTTTATTTATTAATGGGCTTTAATGTCTATTTAGACCCATTAGTGAAGGTGGATGGTGCAACGTCAATTAGTACCATATCGCTAGTTGACGTGGATGTGGGGAGTTTTTATCCATATATATATATATATATATATATATATATATATATATATATATATATATATATATATATATATATATATATATATATATATATATATATATATAAACCCCTTGGGTAAATCACACCAAAACTACTGTAAGAGAAGCCTCTAATTTAAAAAATCCCTCGTATAGTAAACTAGAATTTTCTCTCTTCCTGTCATGTCACCGTCGGCATACTCCGACGACTCTCCCGGCGAGTCACTACCGTCACAAGGTACCTCTCTTCGTTCTCTACATCTTAGCATCCTTGTTTGTATCAATCCGTCACCTTATGACCGTTTTCCCTTCGTTTTCCTTTTTCCGGCTGTGTGCCACGTAAGCCCCTTCTGCTAGCCATATATAGCGTGCTGAAGGTCGTGTCCTCTTTTTATTTCTTTTTCTCGCAACAGAACAGATCGACTCCTACTCCTACCTAGATCGCAGAGTCTATCGTCGCTCGTGCCGGCTATTCTCACCTTGAGCCGCGTCGTCCTGCTCCATTGTTGCCTGCTCCATTGTTGCCGTGTAGTCGCGACCTGCAGGAAGCCAGGCAACGCCTGAGCAGACCGATCGACGTCACCGCCAGAGAATTGTTGCATGCACCTTCCAACACTCGATATGATGTCGCTATTGCAAATTTCAAGGCTCCCCGATCCGTTCTGAGTTCATCATCGCCGTGCTTTGGTAATAAGAAACACCCATCTGTACACGTACGTGATTTACATGCTGAATATCTGTCAACGCCAATCTGTCGATCTCCATCCTCATGACTGCCTTTGCCCCAGTGATGCAGCATCGCCGATCAGTTGGAGGAGCCCGCTTGTGAAACCCGATCTCGCCGCTCTCTCCTTCAACGCCGACATCGCTATTCCTCGTCTGGCATCGGTGAGGACCTTCGCACGCCTCTCGTTAGTTTCCCCTCCCTGACCTGCACCCTGCTAGCTCTGTTTAGCTCCTATACGATCATCAGCTATTGCCGTGTCCATGTAGATGCCCAGTAAGAACCGTTGGCCCTGAAGGAGCAAGCCATGCTGGCCGCTGGTCATCCCCAACGTTGAGGCACATATCTGGCCAGGTATCTCTTTAATGCCTTTGCCCTATTGCTTTATATCAGCTAAATATAATACTCTGCTGATGTCATCCCTTCATCATACATGTGCAATATTTTGGTTTTCTTTTTGGACATCTAGAATTTCCTTTGCCGGTATATTCATCACCGGCACAGGGCCTTATCTCATCTTGCATATAATTAGCAAACCTCTTGTGTAGATAATACCGTTTCAGCTCTTGCATCTTAAATCTTCCACTGTTTTATCATCCAAACTCTGATTAGGTTCGTTCAACTTGCGTTAGTTTTGTATTGTCGTGCTCAACGCGGTAGTGCCAACGTTTTTCATGCCAACATGTTTTTTCATATATAGCTAAATATTAAATTGATTAGTATATTTGCACACTAGTTTTGAATTAAAAGCAATATAGGTGCTTAACTTTGATAATTTATACCTAAAAGTTAATATGATTAATTGTTAACTTAAAAGTGTTTCTAGAATATAATTTGATTAGCTGAACAAGATACATATGTGATAAGTACGAGTAGATGCTCTCACATGCTTATTTCCTTTACGAAGATAAAGTTTGATTTGTTTAATAAATTATGTGATAACATTTATAAATAAAACATGATTAGCTTTAACTTGACGTTTAAAACTAAATATGTTGTGATTAATCTAAATTAATGTTGTTCATATAGTTTTTCTTAGCTAACATAAAACAAGTTCGTAGTTGTTTCTTTTATAATATAATATAAATCTTTTGATAGTGGTTTTCTTTTAACCGTAGCTCCTTTCTTAGTGTCTCTTGCGTTCTCGTAACCGTAGCAATGAGCCATCTCTTTTAGCACGATGTTTTCAAGCCTTTTGCCTATTGGTGTATTGTTCTTAGTCTACGTTGTTTGCTTGTATGTTTGCTTGAGTTGCTTGGTGTTTGCTACGGGGAGAAAGAGAACCGTACGTGAGCGCTGGAGACAAGAAGCTGTAGAATAGAAGACCAAAGGATCTTTGAGGTGTTAGCTATATTGACTAAAAAGCAAGTTCAAGGCAAGTATAGCATGGGATTATCCTTGTTACCTATTCACCATTAATCACTTATCATACTACATGTGTCTACCTTGATTAACACTAAGGATTCCCTAGTACTTTGTTACCTTGTACCTTGATATCTATAGGGTATTACATTGGGTAGTATGATGCTAGTGCTCAATTAAAGACTATGATCTTGTAACTTGACTAATAATATATGCAATAAACACTAAAAGATGCTTTTTAGTAACATGGAACAAGGAGGCTAGAGCATTAGGCTATTTTATGGTGCTCTAGATTACTCCACCTAAGGACTTATCTGTAAGTAATCATTCGAGACTTACAATATAGCTGTGAAGGCTACATGGCTCTGGCTTTAGCTTAGTATGAGGACATTTTCTAGCTTATTAGTGGTTACCTTTGTTGGCGTAAGAATGGCTTGACGAATCGGGTATAGTGCGGCCTTTGTCCCCTTGAGTATAGGCTACGTGTCATTGTGCCATCGGGAAGGGGGGCTCTATATCTGTTTGTTGAGTGAATCTAATGGCCCTAACTTGTTAGACGAACCTTTGAAAGGCTTCATAGTGAACCCTGCCGACCTTCCTTGGTAGTGGGTTAAGAGGCTCGCGACCTCGGGTGAAAAGGTAAATCATAATTCACAGTGAAAATATATAACCTCTGCAGAGTGTAAAACTAGTATATCAGCTATGCTCACGGTCACGAGCGGCCTTAGATCCCTTACGGAATAGATGATGAACATTGATGATAAAGATGCTCACTAATGATTACTATTTATGCCATTCATTATTCATGTTTACCTGATCATGTGTTTATACGGGCTTATGATAAATTTGATGCTACTCAACTGCTTAAAATCATGACTCATTAAAAGTTAATCGCAGTTAAACTAGTGTCAGCCTTTTGAGCCTCATTAACCCCATGTTATATTTGTTGAGTATGACATGTGCTCACCCTTGCTATTGTCCCACTCCCCCAGACTTTAGAAAAGTTGCTCCAAAGATTGATGGAGTTACGGAGGAATTCCTAGAAGACTAATAGAAGTGTAGACATATGTTACCCCTAGTCAGCCGTCCCTATAAAGAATGGAGCCTAAAGATTAGCTATTGTTCTCCGTTACTCTGATGTAAGTATTAAATATGAGTATATTTCATTATATAATAAAGCATTGTCTCTTGATACTATTGTAATTTGTCGCTATACGTGTGATTTGACTTTCTAGGCACATATATAGTTAGTACTTAGTTTTGTTTTTAAAACTGGGTGTGACATTTTTCTAGTGGCAAAGTTCCTGGTTTTCTAGATGGTCTATCTTTTTCTCCTTCTATCTTTATTTTCGGACCTCTTCTTCTTTTTGATGAACTTGGATTTATTTCCATTACTTCTATAGCATTATTTTTATGGAACTCTTTATTTTCTAAGGAGTTTATAAGAGTTGTTGAGTTATTACTACATATCTCAATTGTATCTTCATCTTCTTCTTCATAGCTTTATAGTAAAAACTTATTATTAATTTCCCATTGCTCTTCTTCGCTTATATTATTGTCTTCTATGTCTTTTATCTTATCTTTGCTATATTCTAATTCTTTTTGGGCTTCCCTTCCTTATTTTCTATTAGCTTTGACATAGATTCATTTTTCTTTATTGGGACGCTGGATTTCTTCTTATTTAGCTCTATCTTTCTTGATGTTGTTAAGTCTATATACCTCTCGCCTAAAGTAAAGTTCCTTTTCTCTTATAGAAGACCATTGGCATGTCATAGAGGTGTTGTATTCATCATGAATTTTGCTTAACTTTTGTTCATAATGTTTTATTTCATTATCTATATCTAATTTTTTCATAAATTCACATACGCTATGCTTTCTATTTTCTTCTAGTTTTGACTCTAAACTGGATGCTTCTAAATCATCTAAACTTTGTTCTTTATAATCTACAAACCTAATACTAGTCATCCCTCTATTATTTTCATAGCTTATGTAATCTTTAGGTTGTTTTAAAATTTTTGGTTCTATTAACAAGCTTATATTACATTCTTCTCCTGCCTTTTCTTCAGAACTTATTTTCAGAGGACTCATAAGTTTTATTCCTTTAGACTGCATACTTTCTATAACATTTATCACATTTACCTTATATTTGGTACTACTTCTGTTGGTTAACCTTTCTATGAATTCTATGCTTACTAAAAAATTTGTTCCTTAAAAGTCTTCATAGCCTTTGGTTTGAAAATAAAAATAGATTATATAGAATATCTAGAGAAGTAGAATTAAGTGTATTGAGAGAACCAGTTCCGTTAAGAATTGTTAGTAAACAATTTGAGAATGCTTTAAAATATTTAGGGTATAAATATATACATCAGGGAATGTATATCATTGGAATCAAAGGAATGACAAGGAAAAAATTAGGAACCAAGGTTTTAATAACTTTATTAGATAAAAGATGGGACTCAATAAACAAAGCAGCATTAGGTTTTTTAGAAGGAGATATGAACGAAAACATGTTGATAACATATGTATATTACTTTTGCGCTATCCTCTGTCACGCTTTGTCTTCACGTGTATTTTTGGATTTCCTGGGTATGGTCTTCCACACCCGAATGACATCAATCTAAGAATTCCGAATGTAGTATTATCTTTCCCCGTCCGAATTGTTTATAACACCTTATCAACACAGAAAATATATTTCTTGTGTAATTGGATATATTTTTTTATTTTAATTTTTTTTAATATTGAAATCTAATATTCTGGTCGTTGCCCATAACCATGGATATCCATCTTCTCATCATCATTTTCATTATTATCTTCATCAGATATCTATATATTCATTTTTAACTTATAATCTTTCTTAATACTTTCTTCATAGCCTTTCATTATATTTTCAAAATTTTCATCTATTTCACCTCTTATTTCTTATAAGATTTCTTTCTTTATATCTTTCTTCCATTGAAGAGTTATTGATTCTATTTTTTCTTTGATCTTCGTATTAATGTATTCTTTATTCGATGGATCTATCTCTTTCTTTATAAATTCTTTATAAGTATGCTGTCTGGAAGGTCCCTCTTCTCTTATATTTGACCCTGTCCATATTAGTTTCATTTCTTTGGCCTTCTAGTATTTTTGGATATAGTCTTTGGCTACTGGCTCTAAGAAATAATTTACTCTCAGAATACTTCTTGCATATGAAAGAGTTTGATTAATATCTAAATATTTTTTTCCAAGACACTCCTCCATCTTTTTCTTTTTCTATCTGCTGAGTTATAACTGCTTCATATGATAAATAGATTCATGGTCTTTTTCCCTATATATGACATATATGGGTTTTTTCTCTATATTACAAGATGGTTCTTTTAGTTATATTTTTTCATTAATCATATAAAAATATTCAGCCAGACTATTTAATATTACTAGCATATAACCTTTATCTTGTTTTTTTATTGTTATATTAAAATTAGAAATTGTCTAGAATGCATTCTTGTATCTTATCTAGAACAATGTGGTCTTGGGGCTTGAATTTATAAGTATTTGGGGGGGGGAAATTCTTAACTTATTATGAGTTTCAAAACTAAAATGTTCTCCCCCACTAGGGCTTGTTCTCTTTTTTATTTCTATAAAATAGAAGATCTTGAATATATATTAGGCAAGATATTATCTTTACCTTTTATATGCTCAAATATTACTTTATAACCATTTCCAGTAATAATATCTTCAAATAGAACCCATCGTCTAGTTGAACTTTTCTTACTATTGACTTTATTGTAGTATCTACATATAGCTTCACAGTCTGTACTTACTATGAACTCTTTAAATCCTAGATATAATCTAAAAGCATTTATTGTATTAATAATAGCTAAAATTTCCTTGTTCATATTGTTTATTGCTTTTAGCTTGTATTTTTCTAAAGCGTATCCACATATTTTTCTTCTGATTTTGGCGAATACTTGTGTGGCTTCTATTTTAGTATCGCTCCCCATCCTAACTTAGATGTATCTATCTCTATAATGAAATAATTGTTATCTAAAGGTAAAACTAGGGGTTTTAAATCCTTGACCTTTTCTTTAATAGTTCTTACTAACTTTATATCTTCAGAGTTAAAATATTTTTGCTCATTTTTTCTTAATTTTGCTTACAATGGACCAGCTAGTTTAGCTAAATTTTCAATATAATTTCTAGCATAATTTACTATTCCTAAGAATTGCTACAGGATTTTCTCATCATTCATGACATCCGAAAATCATAAGATTTTCTTTGCAATATGATCTTGTAAATAGATTTTTCCATCTCCTATTTCATGACTAAAAAATTATCTTTTCCTTACATATCTCCATTTTCCTTTTAGACAATATTAACCAATGTTGTTATACCTTTCTAAAGAACGTTTCAAAATGAGCTATATGCTCTTTGTAGGATTTTGAGAAAACTAATAAGTCATCAATATAAACTAATATGAGTTCTTGATTTTCATTAAAAATATTTTACATTTTTTTAAATAAAGCGGGGACATTTTTTAATCCTAAGGACATTACTAGCCATTCAAAATGACCTTAGGACATGGAAAAGCACTCGATTCTATTGATTTTTCTGCCATTTTTACTTGCCAAAACTTAGCTTTTAAATCAAATTTTGAGAAATATTTACTTCCTTGTATTCTATTTATTCATTCTTACTTATTTGGGATATTATAACCATCATCTATGGTATTATCATTTAGTCTTTTATAATTAATAATCATTCTTCACTTTTCTCTAGCTATTTCAGCATGATTTCTAACTATAAATACAACTGATCTATGAGGACTTTGGTTTTCTCTTGTAGCTCCTAATTTTAGTAATTCTTCGATATGCATCTTAAATTCTTCTATGTCTTTATGTGTTGCTTCTATATGACTTGTCTTGATTATATAGTTAGGATTTATTATGTTAATCTTACATACTATACTATTTTTATTCCAGTGCTTCATTGGTATTTCTCCGATTATTTGAATATCTTCCAATCTTCTTATAATTTTATCTATATCATTTTTAGATTTGATATCTCTATGCCAATTTGGTGCTAATGATTGTAGATTGATACATTCTATAAATGAGTTTGCTATATAAAATTCTTCTATATTTTCACTTAGCTCTTCATCTATATAATTATCAGGGACATTTTCGTCAGATCCTTGGAGTTCTAGATTGGTCTTTCGTGGATTAGAATTTATAGCCTTTCGTACTTCTGTTATATATGGAATGTTGTCTTGATAAGGAATAAATGTTATTCCTTACTCATGTATGATTGTTGTTTGTAAAGAGAATTGTAAAAATCTTAATCCTAATATCATATCATCATGTATCATAGATATGTCTCTTATTGTAATTTTATCCATTATATATTTGTATTATTTATTTGTACCTCAACATCACAAGCTAGTTGATTATGAACCTTTTTCATTCCAGACATATTAGTAGATATTTCTGTTTTATCTTGATCTATTGTATGAACTATTTCTAGGCATTTTGCAAAATATTTATCATATATAATATTTTTTGTGCAACCGATATCTACTAATGCTAATATTTTATAAGTGATGTTAGGCGTTAATTTTACTTTTATAGGTACTCTTGTTCCTATAATTTCTTTAAATGGTAATCTAACTATATATTTGCTACCAAAGTTTATTATGACGTCTTTTAATTGCATAACTTTATCATTTTTTCTATTTAATGTTGCTTGATCCTTTAACTCAATAATGCCTCTATCATTTTCTTCGATCTTATTTACTTCATTGAGTTCTATCTTACTTCTTAGCTCTTCTAGTTCTGCTTCTAAATTATTTATTCTATTTTCTAAGTTTTTAACTCTACTTACTAATATTTTATCTTCTGGTTCTAGTTCTACTTATTGTCTCCATTTTTTGTTATTAGTTCTTAAACATGAAGAACATGCTTGCTTTAAACATATGCTGCATATGAATCCATTTTCCTGACTAGGATAATATATGCAGAAAGCACATTTTATATTATAATCATCTCTTCCTTTTATCCAATCGTGCTCACAGTCTTCTTGATTCATTAATTCTATTTTTGTTTTTATTGAACTATTAATATTTTCTAATATTATATCTAATCCTTCCATTGCATTATCTAGATTGCGAAACTCTTCATCATCTAAAGAGTCTATAAAATCTTGGTAACTTTGGGCATTATTTTCTTCTTCTTCGTAACTTTCTAATAAAATCTTTTCATTAATTTCCCACTGCTTTTCTTCGGTCATCGTATAATTATTTTTCTACCCAACTTCTTTGGTTTTATATTTTTCCTTGTCATTCTTTAGTTTAGCCAATTTCCTAATAAAATATACTTCTTTCTCTCGGATTGCATGCCATTCACATAACATGGAAGTATTATATTCTTCAGGTATCTTCTTTAATTTTTTCTCATAATATTAGATCTTGCTATCTAGAATTTCCATTATAAGTAAAGTATTTAACTGAGGCTGTATTAACAAACTTACTTATATTAACTACTAAATTTAAATAATGTAGCTTTTCAATCTTCACTAGATTTTTGTAAATCCTTCAATTTAATTTTTAATAACTAGGCTCTGATACCACTATTACGGGAGGTCGATTACACTGGAAACTGCTGCAACAAACTCGAATTCAAAATTCAAACTTAAAATTCTTGAGTTACTATTCATAGTACTATTCAAATTTAACGGTTACTATTCAAATTCGTGGCACTATTCAATATACTTGCTACTATTTAAATTTAGAATATGAACAGTGCACGAGCACGAGCACTGACCCAGGAATGGCTCAGGCACCCAAACTCTCCTCACTATGCAAGCACTATGCGGAGCACTTATGGTGGATGGTGGATGCGTGCGTGTTTATTAGGTGCGTGATTAGGTATACGCGGATTATGAGTATGCGTGTAATTCTCAGGATCTTTTGTAGGCTGACGAGACCAAAGCTTCAGCCGATCGTACGACTATATTTGTGTCAGTTCTACTCGATAGTCATCGTATGCATCAATGGCTCGCTTACACACAAGAAGGTACCTTTGTGACCTAGAGAAAATGGAAGTACTTGACGTACATAGTACATATCCCGTTAGGGCTGCACTGTAGCTGTCCACTGGAACAGTAGCTCGGTGCTAGTGGTGTCGGATCCGGTAGGCAGGCGGTGGATCGGACATGTTTCATGTTGGTACTGTGTGGCACGCAAGCGAAATAAAACCCGGCCGGGACAAATCGAGTCAGGACAGAATGAAAGTGACCAATAGTGTGTGTTGCTGGCCAGGGCGGAGCTCTCTTACGGTAAGGTGTGGCGCATGCCATACCTTAAATTCCCAGCTATTCTCACCCCTAGATCACTTTGTATCCGGAACATATCAAAGAAATTGAAGTTTTACCATAGGAAACTCACAGCCGGCAGCCAGAGGAAGAAGAACAACAACGAAATGTTGACGGGTTCCTGGCGCCGGGCTACTAGCCTGCTACTTTATATGGCCGTATGGACCCTTTGGCCTGCGAATTGCAGCTAGACAATTTAGGCCTTATTTGCATGCGTATGTATTCATTTCAATCCATATGTGTTAAAGTGGATTGGAATTGAATTGAACTAAGTTTCATTCTATTTTATTCCAATACATGTGGATCGAAGTGGATATACATGTATCCAAACAACCATAAGAAATTTTTACTATATTTTACCACACCTTAAATCTTTTCCGTCCTCCGCCACTGCTTACTGGCTTACTGCTGCGTGAGTTTGGTTGAAAATTGACCTGAGCATCGGAAGCTCTGTAGGCCTAAGCATGCATGGTTGGCACTAGATAATCTAGTAGGCCTGATGACCGCCTGAGCAGGGCACTTCCACTCCGTTAAGCAAATCATGTGCTGAATCAACTATTGTGACATATAATTTGACGCAGGTATACTAATATAACTCGATAGTGAACTAGCTCGAACTTGTATGTTTGTATATTACGTAACTGTGGCAGCCCCCCCTCTTGATTAAGTATTAATTTGTTTCAGATAAGGTGCATGCAGGGCACCCTTATTATAACTTAACCATCAAGCACATATGTTAAGCTTAGTGAACGCGCGTTGCATGTACACGATACAGGGACTGTCATCATATTACAAAAGGTGCAACGCCTAGCTTCTTGTTCTATTCCTATCACCATGCATCCAAAAATAGTCCAACGTACGTACTCTACCATAATTCTAAGTCAAAAGCTACATGTTTAGTTTTGACCAAATTTATACAAACAAATTTAGGAGACAAATATAACATTAGTCACTTGTATTGTAATTGAATCATAATACATGTATTCATATGACATGGAAGCTTTTGAGAGATACATGATACAATGCAATAAGACTACAAATCCTATAAAAATAAAGTTGTAGTAGTACTCTAGCTACGGAGTTTTGGGCTTTGATCCAAAGGAAAGGATTGTGGTGCTGTCGGAGTTTTCAAGTAGGCCATAGGCCCAATATTTATATCGGCCCATAAAGATACACGGTGAGAGGGGGGCGACGTGGCATCCAGCTGGGCCAGCAGCGGCGCCGGTCCTCCCACACCGGCCACACGCTCCCGTGGTGGATGGCGAAAGGCCGCCGGAGCTTTTCACCGGGATCACCGGGATGGGTATCCCTACCGTTTTGTGATTGCATTGGGGGAGATAAGAGATGACGCATGGATTCCAGTCTGGATCATCTAGTAATCCTATACTCGGGGCACTGCTTCTCCGGTAGCACATCCTCTGCTGATTGCTGAATTTTAACATTCTTTTATTGGAAAAACAAATGAAGAACTCATGTACATCAGTTGTAATCACAGCGAAATCGAAATATATTTATACACATAACTATGTCACAGACTCATAAACACCTATTTTATGTGAGCCTCCACTCACAAAAGCTTGCCCTGCAAATAGAACTGTTAATCCTCCAGCTAAGCCTGAGCAGTAAGGCAATGGGAAATTGAACTCCATCTACCTGAGTATGATTGTCGGGTTCATCTTTGGCCTTTGGGTGGTATTCTGCATTATGCTACATAAGGGACTGAGGTACTCCTATTACTTCTTCATTGATTACTTGTACCACAAGGTGTGTGTCCATACCAATGACACTTGGAACTTACTGGTGAAAAGGAGTCTATGATTTGGACACACACCTTGTGGAAGAAGTAATAAGAGTACCTCAGTCCCTTATCTAGCATAATGCAGAATACCACCCAAAGGCCAAAGATGAACCTGACAATCATGCTCAGGTAGATGGAGTTCGATATCCCATTGTCTTGCTGCTCAAGCATACCTACCATATATTGCTACATAACCGGTGTTGGTTGAATGATGTTTCCTGGATTTTGCAGCTCTAGATCCTTTCCCCTCTCCACAGCAGCATCGGCTATTGGTAGACACCATGGGCCATACCACCTTCCATCAAATATAATGCACATACATCCAATTCTTGAATTGTTTGCTGGCTGTGCTCTCACATTGTAGTCATCCTAAAACAGAGTACCAAAATGCTAAGCATGAATGAAACAAGTGCATCACAAAATTAGCATTATTCATGGGTAAGTTTATGAAATAGCTAGAAACAACATGGATTACATACCAAACGCTTTTGAGCTTTCTAGCTAGGGATGGGAGCACTTTTTCCACTGTCGTCCACCTTTTAAACCCAGGCTTCATTATAGCATATGTATTCAAAGTGCCTGCCTTCTCAGGACCAAATTCATATTCCTACAAAATCATCCAACTAGACTTAAATCATGCTTGAATCAATCACATTCAATAGAAGCGAATGAGAGTATTACGACATTCAAGGAAATCACAAGGATTTTGATACCAGCAATTGTTGTGTCTTTAAATCCAAATCTACACAAACGAATCTCTATGGTAAACCTTTTATGCCTAACACAGTTCCGACACTTTGCACAAGGACACTTAATGGTGCCATCTTCAACAAGATTAGGCATAGAAAAAGCACGGTCTATAAATCTGTTAGTGTTTTCAATCCAATCACTAGACAGAGCTTGTGTAGTACATCCACCCCCGTTCTGCCATTGTTTTTGGTTCTGTCATAAAAATATTATATTTGATACCAAATATTTTTGCATGTCCATTAACCATATCATAACATTAGTTTCTATAGATTTATCAAATAATTCATCATCATAACAAGATATTCAAATATATATGTGCAAAAAAGAAAAAAAAAGCTGGCAATAAACTAGTTTACTAGTAGCCTACTGATATGCAAAGCACATTATCTATCTTTGGATCATCACAAAATTGATAATAGGTAGCCTGTAAAACTGAATGCACTGAACTGGATACAAAAAAAATCAGTCTCTTTGCACGGTTTTAGTAGTCAGCAGATCGACATCAACATACCAAAATCGCACAATTTCATTAACATACCAAGAGCAAAAACAATATCAGACTGTACAAGTGAATTCACTGAACTGAACAGAAAAAATATCACTAACTTTGTACAGCTTCAGTAGTCACCAGATCAATATCAACATATCAAGATCAATTTCAGTAGGGCAAAAAATCATTAATACCTCAGCTGAATTGGAGACAGCAGCAGTACGTACTGCTGCCTCCTCCAAATCACTATCACTGTTGCAGGGCCTTCAAGAGGACTGCCTGCTTTGGCATCGGAGATGTGGGAGCCTCCAAGCACGTCAGCTCCTCTGAGGCTCTTCCAGATTCAGCGCTGCAGCAAACTCCTTCAAGGCTTCAACGGAGAGCAACTTCACTCACAGACGACGACTATTTGGGAACGGGCGTGAAGATTTGGCCGGAGGGAGGGAGGAAGGGTAGATAGGGGGACGCTGTTTTACAGAGAGAAAAGGAATGTATTAGAAGGAGCGAGAGGATGGACGGCGCGCTGTCGGCCGCCCGAATCGAAATATCCCGTACCCCCGTTCGTTTTCGACCTTTAATCCGATGAAATTCGTATATCCGGATAAATTCAAATTCGGTTCGAAATTCAAAACATTAAATTCGAAATCAGAATAAAAATGGTTTAGATATTTTCTCGACCGTTTTCTACTTTTAATTCGGAATATCCCCATTTGGAAATTTGGTTTTGAAATTCGGTTTAAATCAAAATTTGGCCCACAAGGAGTCCAATGATACAAAATTGTATATTTTTCATACGATCTTGGATGAAGATAATTTTTATATGAAAATTATAGTTCTTGACGAGATCTACAACTTTCTAGTTTTGATTTTTTTTTCATTTGAGATTTTTAAGATGTTAAAACAAAATAAACAAGTTTTCAGCGGTATATTAAATCCGTACGAGTGCTTGTTGCCTTGAAAAATCATATCTTCTTACATGGTGTTGAACGAAGATACTTTTTAAGAAAGTTGTAGGACTTGTTTATTATTATTCACTTGTTAATTGTTATGCACTTAGTTCTATGGGTCAATATTTCGTATTGATTTTTCGTATACTGTTTGACATAAATCCGCTTAAATTAGTTCGTTTTCGAAATTCTCGATATTCCATAAGTTCGTGTTTGTTTTCGTGTCCGACTTTACCGCTTTCGCTTTTATTTTTGTATTCATTGTAAAAGTAGAAAACGGTTGACCCTAGACAGGAGTACGTGAGGGAGCGATGTTTTGGGTAAGAAAATGCGTGGCTGGGGTATTGTGAGGGTATGAACCCCGGTACTCTCAAGTCTCTACGTGGGCTGAGCCGCTAGGGGAGGCCCAGCCCACAAGACTATGCACGGGTCATGTCACTGGTCAAGGCCCAGCTCATAAAATGACGCCACGCGAAGTATGCCGCAGGACGACGTGCTTCACAAGGCAACGTGAAGATCCTCAGTGATCTACGAAATCTGCTCGGATATGATAAATATTATACGATCTGTAACTTCTTATCTTGTAAAACGATCAGAATGGAAATAACTGATCCGTATCCCTACCCCCAAGCTATATAAGGCGGATAGGGACCCCCTCGTTTTCATTTGAAAACACGCAATACAATCCACAAAGACATAGGACGTAGGGTATTACGTCAAGCCGACGGCCCAAACCTGTCTAATTGTTGTCTCTTTCATTCTGTGTCACCATTCGATTTTCTCACACACGCCTCCACCGATTCATCTACTACCATGGGTATACCCCTCGGTAGACTGCCGACCAGATTTCATCAACAGTGGCGTGCCAGATAGGGGGTGTGCATGCTGAATCCATGGCGAACTAGATGGTGACCTTCCCAAGCTCCATGGCCCCCCTCGAGCTAGTCCAGATCTTCATGGTCGGATCCATGACCTGGGTCATCGGCCCCAACGGCAACGAGGAGATCGTGGAGGCGGTGCAGGACCACCCTGCGCCGATCGCCCTGACACTAGCAATGACATCTCCGGTTCCGGTGCCACATCGCTAGATCAGGAGATCCATCAGCAACGACGACCTGATCGCATCCATCGATCAGGTCATAGATCGCCTAACAGAATGCTAGCTCATCATAGATTTGGTCCTAGACCGATCTAGAGCGAGCGACGATTTTCCTGCGCTCCAAGATCACCAAGCCACAGCGACGAGCGACCGACTCAGCCACACCGTGCAAGGCGGGTAGATTTCGACCTGGTGATCACGGCTACTCTAGATGGGCGCACGGTGCGGTGCCAACCACTTCCCGCCACCGGCCTTCGCTTGGATAACTATGAAGCCCCGATGGAGAACCCGTCGAGGCCCTACCCCTTTGGGCTAGAGGGTGCAGGATCTACGTATTAGAACGTCGTCCACCACCTCTTCGTCGACCACGTCGAACGCAATCGCGTCACCGACCTCTACGTCAAAGACGATTCGCGCTAGACAAAAAAGAGGCTATTAGGGTAGAGATAACCCGGCTCTTAGCTACCGGTTTCGTAAAAGTGCCGTACCATCCAAACTGGCTTGCCAACCCGGTTCTTGTAAGAAAAAACAATAAAGAAGGGAGAATGTGCGTTGACTACACTGATCTCAACAAACACTGTCTAACATCGTATTGACGAGGTCGTAGATTCTACAGCTGGTTGTGAGCTCCTATGCTTTCTAGATTGCTACTCTGGTTATCACCAGATCACGCTGAAGGAAGAAGACCAGATCAAGACATCGTTCATCACGCCCTTCGGCGCCTACTGCTACACAACCATGTCCTTCAGACTAAAAAATGTGGGCATGACTTATCAAAGAGCCATCCAGCGCTGTCTCAAGGACCAAATCGGGAAGAATGTCAAGGCCTATGTTGATGATGTGGTAGTTAAGTCTAGGACTGCCAACACCCTCATCGCCGACCTTACCGAAGTTTTTAAAGCATTGAACATGTACCGATGGAAGCTAAATCCCACCAAGTGTATTTTTGGTGTTCCATCCGATATACTGCTAGGCAACACGTCAGTCGCCGTGGCATCGAAGCCAACTCAGAGAAGATAGCGACAGTGACCAACATGAAGCCATCGACCTACGTCAGAGATGTCCAGAAGCTAACAGGGTGCATGGCGGCTTTTAAGTCGTTTCATATCCCGCCTGGGCGAAAAGGGACTCCCCTTCTTCAAGCTACTAAAAGCTCAAGAGAAGTTCGTCTGGTCGGAGGATGCTGACAAGGCATTCGCTGAGCTCAAGGGTTCCTCATCACACCTCCAATCATGACCACCCCTCCAAAAGGATGAGACCCTGCTAATCTACATCACAACGACCAACCTGGTAGTCAGCACCGCCATCGTCGTTGAGCGAGAAGAGGCCAGACACGCAAACAAAGTCCAGCGCCCAGTCTACTTCATCAGCGAGGTCTTAAATGAGTCTAAGACTCGTTGCCCGTAAGTCTAGAAGCTACTGTACGCCATCCTTGTCACATCCCGGAAGCTCCGCCACTACTTCGATGCCTACCACATAGCGGTAGTCACGGAGTACCCGCTCGGCGACATTCTCCGCAATCGACGCAAGCTGAGGGATCACCCTCAGAGGTTGCCACGCGACTGGCGATGGAAGTGATCCTGCCTTCGGCGTCGGAGCAGGCAGAGCTATTGGCCGCACCCGTTGCGTCGGCTACGGTGGTCGAGGCACAGCCGGATGAGGTCCCGCCGATGGGGGCGGAGGTGACGGTGGCTGCGATGGATGGACCACTGTCAGAAGCTATGGTGGCAGCGCCCGAGGCAGCGGCGCGTCCCGCACCACCGGCGACCTCCGAGGCGACGCCCGTCCTGGGAAGGATGGAGGGGGTCGCTGGCGAGGGACCCTCAGACGCCGCAGTGGTTGCTGAGGAGACCAGCAGGGAGTTGTCCCTGTCCCTAACATCGGGTGGCAGCCGCCCGCCCGTGCGGGACGAGCACCCACTTCGGTGGGGGAGTCCATAGGATCCATCGTCGGTGATCTTCACCCTCGACGATGGCGCCGAGGGCATGGACAGGGAGAGCCTTGGCAATGGGATCACGGCCATGTTGGATGCTCTGAACCATGCCTAGTGCACCCTTCGAGACGTCATCGTTCCCGCCGGCCAGGTATTTGCTTGGTCTTGCCTCTTGATTTTTCTTTCTTCATCTATTTTTATTTTTTGAGCACCTGTCTTTTTTCTAGTGTCTTGCTGCTCGTAGCCAGGAGAAATCCTGGTTCCTGCGTGAACACAAGGAAGAGTGGGCCCGCCTCATCGATGAGGCACGACTGCACAGGGACGTGACCGCCCAGCTCTGCCAGAGGGTGGCCGAGCTGACTCCCCTCGCGGCGGAGGCGGACGATCTTTGATGGCGGGAAAACGAGTCTTGCCAGCACGCGAAGGATGCCACGGGGATGCTCCATGATTTGGTGGTGAGGGCATGGCGTGACGCGGAGGAGGCCGCCAGGGTGTAGAAGCAGCGGGACGAGTTGCTCCAGCAGTATGCCGAGGCCCGCCAGCGGATCGTCGACCTCCTAGATGATGTGGGGAAGGAGCGGGAGCTCAAGCTATGAGCCGAGGAGAGGCCCATGGCCCTAGATCAGAGGGCGAAGCTGGACACCGAGGCGGTCGTTCGGCTACGCGGGGAGCGAGACGAGCAACGTCAGACCTCAGAGAGGCTTCGCTTGGAGCGCGGTATGATCTGCGAGGCGCGCGACCAGGCCGTGCAGGAGCATGATGAGGCATAGCAGAGGATCAGCTCCCTCCAAGCTAAGCTTGATACCACGAAGGCTCAAAAGCTTGAGGCCGAGGGTGCCGCTGCTGGATTTTCCAGGGATCTCGCCGAAGCGAGGAGTGTTCTTTAGGCGGAGAGCGATGAGCTCGAACTCCTGAAGGTTGGCATGAGTGCTGTCTGCGATGACCTACGGGTGGTGCAGGCGAAAGGGACCAGCTCGCTCGTGGCCCGTGCCGTAGATATCACAGCGCGGGTGCGCCAGCTGGAGAAGGAAGCTTTTCACTTGGGGATTATCCAAGCCTTTGCCATCGCCCGCTCGCATTATGGTGATAACATCAACTTGAGGGCAATGAGCCAAGGTTTCGCGCCTGGCTATGAGCTCTCCGAGTTGGATGAAATAGATGCGGCGGTGACTCCTCTCGCGGAAAGCCTGGCGAGCAAAATTGAAGACATGGTTCTCCCTCGGAGGGGTAGTTAGTTAGTTGAGTCTAATAAATATTTATCTATAATATGTGGACAAGTGTTGGTACTTTTGTGTCCGAAAACAAATTCGTGGATGTGTTTCGCAATTTCGTTTCATTTGTTCGATCTTATCTTCTTCCCTTTTTGTAATGAGAAAGGATTTATGTGATCTGATCTTTCCGTTCGTTAAGACTGTAGGGCCTGAGGTGTTTGGGGGGAGATTTTGATTGTGCTGGTGAGCAAAATTACCGTAGCCGTCTGGGCACGGGCTTTTTGTGGTCTTACCTATCTATTCCCCCGAACCTTGCCGCTGATCTCGTCGTGAGAAAAAGGTCTGGTGTAATGACTGTTATGAAAAAAGAAAGGTGGCATTCGTACTTTTATCAGCCCCCGAGTGAGATCCGACCCCTTGCGGTCGCTGGGGCCGGATGTTACTGGAGACCAGAGCGAGGGTAGCGAGCTTACTTTTGCATTCGCACGTACCCCTTACTTAGGATTCTGGTGATCGCTGTGTGACCGTGCGCTTGGTCTTATCGCTGGCCCGGCCTTCCCCGAGCCCCCGCACATGGTGGGGATTTGGTCAAGGGCCAGCTCGTTTTGTGACTATCGTCCCGTCCGCGTTTTCTGTAACCGGAGGGGTTAAGGCGATGTCACTTGCCTCGGCGGGTCGAGTGACGTGCTTTATGAGCTCGCTAACAGGGATGTTCGGATGGAATCCGATCCTATTGCTTTGCGACAGGGTCGGCAAAGCCCTCGGGTGGCGTTCCGTGGCTCCTTGACCCGCCTTCCAATAGATTCCCCCTCAATTGGGATTCTATGGGCTTGGCTAGAGGCTGGATTGAACTAGAAGGTTGAGATGACCCTATCCGCCTCAATACGGGATGGGCGAAGGCCGCTGAGGCTCATTTGCGTTTTCTCCCCTTGCTCTTGTTCGACGTGAGGTGGCTTCGGACCCTTCGTGGGTTAGCCTTCGAGCCTCGGCCTCTCGATTTTGGATCGAGCGGCTAGAGCCCCTGAGCCCCTTAGGGTCTGATAGGGGTCGGCCATGTTTCCCGCGTCACCCCGTCCTCGGTTTCCGCAACCAGAGGGGCTAAGTTGGCGACACTTGCCTCGATGGCTTGAGTGTCGCGGTCAATGAGCTCGCTAATGGGTATGTTCGTGTGAAATCCAGGTCCATCATTCGTTGACGGGGTTGGCAGAGCCCTCTTGTGGCATTTCACTACTTCATAACCCACCTCTCGGCAGATGCCCGAGCCATTCGATAGGCTGAGGTGGCCCGTTGGCCTCCCCTCGATGGAGATTCTGTGGGTTTGGCTCGGGGTTAGAATCGAATGAGAAAGGTCAAGATGTCCCTGTCTGCCTCTGAGCGGGGTCGGGTAAGGCCGCTGGGGCTCATCTCGGGTTTTCTCCCCTGGCTCTGTTTGACGCGAGGAGGCCTCGAGCCCTTTGCGAGCCAGCCTTTGAATCTCGGTCAGTCGCCGCTCATATTGAATGAGGCGGCTGCCGCTTCATGACGTGACACGAAGCGTTGAGATGCAGCGATTTGCATATGCAACGTTTGGGTGATGGGATTAATGTGCGATTTAATTGAGATGAAAGCGGGGGTCGGTAACGTTACCTCGATGGCATGAGCAATGAGAAGCTCTTATCGGGCATGTCCATGCATGGTTTGAGTCTGACGTTTGCGATGGGGCCGACGTGACCTGCACGAGTATCGCAATTTTTTGTTTCTGTCTCTCGGTGGTGATTCGAGCCGTTCGATTGACTTTTAAGCGACCTAATAGCTTCTCCTAGAAGGAGATTATGCAGGCGGACCCTCTGAACCCTTCTTGAGAAGGTGGATGCAAAAAATTGGGGTATGGGGAACTATGATTTCGATTATGCTGGTGAACAAAAAATGCCGTAGCCGCCGGGGCGTAGGGTCTAGTGGTTCGTCCAGTTTTGCTCAAAATTTTACGCTCGCACCCCGTGTCTCTGGTTTTTAAACGTAAGGAGGGGTCAGGCGATGAGGACGTCTAAACAAATAGATGCCCTCGGCAGCCTCCGAGCAATGTTCGTGCCTCTGCCGTTGCTGGGGTCAGAAGCTCGGTAATGGAATTAACACGCAAAGTAAGTAAACAGAGGTGCTTATCTTTCAGCGGTCGTTCGTTCATTGTTTTACCTGGGCTGTCCAATCGACCTAGGAGGCCCGTTGGGCCACCCTTGGGTGGGGGTTCCATCATTTTATTGTCCTGCCCGGGGAAGCGGAGAGTCGTCTGCATGCGGGTGCGCCCCGGTCCCCACGCCCGACGCGTGGTGGTGGTGGGCCATGCCCGGGCAATGTTCTGTTTGACCAGGTGGAGTCTCATCGACCAGGGCGCATCCCGTCGGTCTAGGCACATCCCATAGGATTATCTTCAGCATTGATTTTCCTAACTGCATTGAATAGGGGAAGGCAGAGAGTTTTTCATCCCAACCTTTCGCCTTTCCTCAACTGCTGCGTCTCTTCCTTAAATAGGGAGGGGGAGGGGAGTTCTCATCCCACTACTTCCTTAGCCTCTGAGCCGCTACCTCTTCTCCTTCCTTTCCACCAAATGCGTTCGTGCGTCGCAACGGTTCCTAAGTGAGAGAGGGTAATGCTAGGGAGAGAAAAACTCACAGATCCGTTCGTGAATCCGGAGCGTGATGTCGAGCTGGAGGTCACCCAACGTAGATGAGATGGTGTGGGCCGCCTTTGCTGAGAAGGGGCCACTGCTGCCGAAGGAGGAGGAGCACTGGAGGGTGCCGAGTGTCGTCGGCTTTGCCGTCGTTCGCTGCGGCCTTTCTTCGGCGGGAGGCGCCTCCCGTCCAGACGCCGTTGTCAGGGTTAAGGCTGATGACGATGACGTAGTCCCTGGACACCCCGATGGAGGCGCCGTTGTCGGGGTTGCAGCTGATCACAATGGCATAGTCCCTGGACGCCCCAGCGGAGGCACCGTTGTCGGGGTTGCGCCTGATGACGATGGCGCAGTCCCTGGACGCCCCGGCGGAGGCGCCATTGTTGGGGTTGTGGTTGATTATGATGGCATAGTCCCTGAACGCCTCGGCGGAGGCGCCGTTGTCGGGGTTGTGGCTGATCACGATGGCGCAGTCCCTGGACGCCCCGGTGGGGGTGCCACAGTCGCCAACGTGGTGCTTGACGTTGCAGATGACGGTGCCTTCGAGGACCTCGTGGAGCGGTAGGACGTTGCCGATGGAGAGCGTGGCGCGGTGGCCATAGTAGTACTCGTAGCCGAGCTAGTCAGGGACTGTAATTGAATAAGTTTGTGGGGGAGCCCCCGAGAGAACAGACTTTTGCATTTATAAGTACATGAGTCCTTTTCGTGGTGAAATCACTTTGTATGCAATGAATTTTGTGCGAAAAGGTGAATAAGTTTTCAACTTTCGCAACGGCAAACAACCTTTCGGATTTTCTCCCTCTTTTTGTGAAAGAGGTTTTGGTGCCTTCCAATCCTCCTCATAGCTAAAGTCACAAAAAACTAGGAGTGCGGGCGAGCCAATTCTGATTATGCCGGTGAGCAAGGAGACCTTAGCCGCTGGGGCGTGGCCTTCGCGCAGTCCTACCAGTTACGCTCAGATTTTGTTTCCCAAAATCCTAGCCCTTAGGACTTGTCGTGAGAAAAGAGGGAAGACTTTAGAGAATGTTTGCAAAGATAACACAGAGAGTGTTTTGTCAGATAAATGTATTTATATCAGCCCCCGAGTGAGGTCCGACCCTTCGCAATTTGCAGGGGTCGGATCTCACTAACGATCGAGGATTTCTAAAGAGAAAACTGATAAGAAAAAGTATGCATTTGTTTAAGGGTAAAAATGACGTAGCTACTCAATGTTCCAGGTGTTGGTGAAGACTTCGCCGTCGATGGTTTTTAACTTGTAGGCGCCTGGCCGGAGTACTTCCGTGATGACCTACGGCCCCTCCTAGGGTGGGGAGAGCCTGTGGCGGTCCTTGTTACTCTGCATGAGGCGGAGAACAAGGCCCCCAACATTGAAGGCTTGGTCCCGCACCCGTCGGCCGTGGTACCGTCGCAATGCCTACTGGTACTTGGCCGAACAGAGGAGGGCGATGTCGCGGGCTTCGTCTAGTTGGTCCACGATGTCTTGGTGGGATGCCTCGGCTCCCTATTCGTCGTATGCTCTGATTCTTGGTGCTCTGTAGTCGAGGTCCGTCGAGAGGACGGCCTCAGAACCGTAGACCATGAAGAAAGGTGTGTAGCCGGTGGCCCGACTAGGAGTTGTCCTTAGGCTCCAGAGCATCGCAGGGAGCTCGGCGACCCAGCGTGTGCCGAATTGGTTCAACCGGTTGAAGATCCTGGGATTGAGGCCCTGTAGGAGCATGTTGTTTGCGCGCTCGACCTGCCCGTTTGTTCGGGGGTGCGCGACGGCGGCCCAATCGACCCGGATGTGTTGTTCATCGCAGAATCAAATGAACTTCTTACTGGTGAACTACGTGCCATTGTCTGTGATGATGGAGTTTGGTACTCCAAAGCGATGGATGATGTCGAGAAGAATAGCACATCTTGCTTGGACTTGATCACCGGGATCAGTTGAGCTTCGATCCATTTTGTAAACTTGTCTATGGTGACAAGTAAGTGGGTGAATCCCCCAG
The DNA here is from genome assembly GCA_904845875.1 of Miscanthus lutarioriparius. Taxonomy (NCBI): domain Eukaryota; kingdom Viridiplantae; phylum Streptophyta; class Magnoliopsida; order Poales; family Poaceae; genus Miscanthus; species Miscanthus lutarioriparius. The sequence continues at coordinate 83,158 of CAJGYO010000439.1, read as the reverse complement.
GCGCCTTTTTGAGAGGCCCAACCAGGTCAAGCCCCCAGACCGCGAAGGGCCACGTGATGGGGATCATCTGGAGTGCCTAGGCTGGGAGGTGTGTTTGCCGGGTGTAGTATTGACACCCTTCGCAGGTGCGTACGATTTGCTCGGCGTCGACTACTAAAGTGGGCCAGTAGAAGCCCTATCAAAATGCGTTCCCAACCAAGGTTCTCAGCGCGGCATGGTGACCGCAGACCCCACCATGGATGTCGCTCAACAGAAGTCGTCCTTGTTCGATGGGGATATAGAGCTGCAGGATCCCGGTGTGGCTCCGTTTGTAGAGTTCGCCCTCTACAAGAACGAAGGATTTGGCGTGATGTGCGAGTCGTCGAGCCTCCGTCTTGTCCATCAGTAGCGTGTCGTGGAGGAGGTAGTCAAGGTAGGGTGTTCTCCAGTCATCCAGAGGGTCAAGCTCTGTCGCTGGATCCTCTTAAAGCTCCATGACATCAGGACCGGGCGGAGCCATCGGTTGGCCAGCCCCCGGGGCTGGATCAGATGGGCCATCATTGGCCCGCTCTGACCCTTCATAGCACACCGAGGGTTTGTGTTGGTCGCTGGCGAAGATGCCCATCAGCACTGGTTCTCGACCGGATGCTGCTTTTGCAAGTGTGTCGGCTGCCTTGTTGAGGCGCCTTGGGATGTGATTGAGTTCGAGGCCATCGAACTTGTCCTCTAGCCATCGGACTTCTTGGCAGTACGCAGCCATCTTGGCGTCGTGGCAGGTTGACTCCTTCATGACTTGGTTAACGACTAGCTGAGAGTCGCCCCAAATGTCGAGGCGTCAGATGCCCAACTTGATGGCGATGCATAGGCCATGGACGAGTGCTTCGTATTTGGCCACATTATTTGATGAGGGGAAGTGAAGCCAAACCATGTACCTCATGCGGACCCCGAGGGGTGATACGAAGACCAACCCCGTGCCGGTGCCCTTTTTCATCAGCGATCCATCAAAGTACATCGTCCAGTACTCTTGATCGACGACCGCCGGTGGTGTCTGGACCTCGGTCCTTTCGGCGATGAAGTTAGCCAACACCTGGGATTTGATCGCCGTTTGGGAGGCATATGTGATGCCTTGATCCATCAGCTCGAGTGCCCACTTTGCAGTTCTTCCCATGGCGTCCTAGCTCTAGATGACCTCACCGAGGGGGAACGACGTCACAACCATTACGGGATGTGACTCGAAGTAGTGGCGCAGCTTCCTCTTGGTGATGAGGATGGTGTAAAGGAGCTTCTGGATTTGGGAGTAGCGGGTTTTGGAGTCGGGTAGTACCTCACTGATGAAGTACATAGGGCGCTGCACCTTGAGGGCATGTCCCTCTTCCTCCCGCTCCACTACCAGGGCAACGCTGACCACTTGCGTGGTGGCCGCTATGTATAGTAGGAGGGAATCTCCATTGCTTGGAGGAATTAGGATCGGGGGCTTTGTCAGAAGTAGTTTGACCATGTCAAGCGCCTCCTGGGCCTCGGACGTCCACTCAAAGCGGTCGGCTTTCTTCAGGAGCCGATAAATGGGGAGTCCTTGTTCGCCGAGGCACGAGATGAATCGGCTGAGGGCGGCGAGGTACCCTATGATTTGCTGAACCCCCTTTATGTTATGAATTGGGCCCATCCTTGCGATGGCTGAGATTTTCTTCGGGTTGGCTTTGATGCCATGCTCGGAGACGATGAAGCCGAGTAGCATACCCCTCGGGACCCCGAAAACACATTTCTCGGGATTGAGTTTGATGCCATTCGCCCGGAGTCTCGCAAAGGTTTGCTCAAGATCAGCAACGTTTGGACTTAACTACGGTGTCGTCAACGTAGGCCTCAATGGTCCGCCCGATGAGGTCCCCGAAGCATCTGAGCATACACCGCTGGTACGTTGCCCTAGCGTTCTGCAGACCAAACGGCATTGAGACATAGCAGTATGATCCGAAGGGGGTGATGAAAGATGTCGCGAGCTGGTCGGATTCTCTCATTGCGATTTGATGGTAGCAGAGGGTTTCGCAACCCGAGGTAGAGTCGACTATTTGGTCTATGCGCGGCAAAGGAAATGGATCCTTTGGGCATACTTTATTGAGACCCATATAGTCAACACACATCCTCCATTTCCCGCTCTTCTTTCGTACAAGAACGGGATTTGCTAACCACTCCGGGTGGTGTACTTCCCTGATGAATCCGGCGGCCGACAGTTTTGCTATCTCTTCACCAATGGCCATGTGCTTTTCCTCGTTGAAGCAACGCAAGCATTGCTTCACTGGCTTGGAGCCTAGATGGATTTTCAAAGTATGCTCGGTGACCTCCCTCGAAATGCCTAGCATATACGAGGGTTTCCACACAAAGATGTCTTTGTTATCGTGGAGGAAGTCGACGAGCGCGTTTTCCTATTCGGAGGAAAGCATGGTACCAACGCGTACCGTTTTACCCTCGGAGCTACTGGGATTTCTGAGAACCCCTTCGAGCCCTCTGCCGATTCGAACGACCCGATTGATTTCTTCGCGTTGGGTGCTGCTTCGGCGACCTCCTCTTTGAGGGCGGTGAGTTCCCTGGAGGCGACGATTGTTGTGGCGTGGCCATAGCACTCGACCTCGCACTCATAGGCCCGCTAGAAGGAGGTGTCGATGGTGATGACCCCGTGGGGGCCCGACATCTTCAGCTTGAGGTATGTGTAGTTGGGGACGGCCATGAACTTCACGTAGCATGGTCGTCCCAAGATGGCGTGGAAGGTTCCCGGGAACCCAACCACCTCAAAGGTGAGGGTCTCAGTCCTATAATTGAACGGATCCCTGAAGGTGATGGGTAGATCGATCTATACCAGTGGCATGGCCTGTTCCCTAGGCACGATGCCATGAAAAGGCGCTCAGGTTGGGCGGAGGTGCGTCCGATCAACGCCCATCTCGTCGAGCATTTTGGCGTACATGATGTTGAGGCCGCTACCTCCGTCCATCAGTACCTTGGTGAGCCACTTTGAGCCGATGATCGGGTCGACAACAAGTGGATACCTCCCCGGGTATGGGACGATATCCGGATGGTCGGTCCGGTCGAAGGTAATGGCGGACTCCGACCACTGGAGCAAGGGAGGTGTGGCCGGTTGGGCCATGTAGACCTCGCGGCATGTGACCTTATGATGGCGTTTAGAGTCATAGGCCATCGATCCTCCGAAGATCATAAGGTAGCCGTCCAGTGTTGGAAAGCCATCGTCCTTCTCCTCGGCGTCGTCCGTAGTGGGGGCGGGTTCCTTCCCCTACTCTCCTTTGCTGGAGTTTCTAGACAAGAACTTCTGCATGAGGCCACAGTCCTTGAGCAGATGCTTTATGGGGAAGGCGTGGTTCAGGCACGACCCCTCAACCATTTTTTTGAAGTGGTTCGGAATGCCCTCCGCAGGCTTCCAACCACCCTTGTGGTCGGTAGCAGCCACGAGCGAGTCCTCGCGCCATTTCTTCTTATTCTTTCTTTTGGCGGAACGATTGGAGGTGCCTTCGCCGGTACCCTTGTCCCGCCTTGCCTTGCCCTCGAGGCGATTGAAGATCGCTCTGACTGCCTCTTCTCCTGAGGCGTGGCTGGTGGCGATGTCCAAGAGTTCCTTGGTGGTTCGCGGGCCCTTGCGACCTAGCTTATGAACCAAGGACTCGCAGGTCGTCCCGGACAGGAAGGCTCCTATCACGTCAGCATCAGCGACATTAGGGAGCTCGTTGCACTGCCGGGAGAAGCACCGGATGTACCCGCGGAGGGTCTCACCGGCCTTCTGATGGCAGTTCTTGAGGTCCCAGGGTTCCCAGGGCATTTGTACGTGCCCTAGAAGTTTCCCACAAAGATCTCCTTTAGATCCGCCCAACTCTGGATTGCGTTGGGCGGCAGGTGTTCCAACCATGCCCGGGCCGAATCGGCCAAGAATAGTGGGAGGTTACGGATAACGAAGTCATCATTATCCGCGCCACTGGCTTGGCAGGCAAGCCGATAGTCTTCAAGCCAAAGTCCGGGGTTTGTCTCCCCAGAGTATTTAGGAATATTGGTAGGTGGTCGATACCTTGGCCGAAACGCTGCGTTGAGGATGTGTCATCTGAAGGCCTGAGGCCCTAGCAGGCCGGGGCTCGGGCTCTGGTCCTCGCCGCTGTCGTAGCGTCCACCACATCGAGGATGATATCCGCAGCGGGCTCCTTCCCTTGGGTCGCTGTAGGTGTGTCTGCGGGAGTCGAGGGTGCTGCGTGTGTAGCGGTTGTGGCCGAGACGTTGATGTATCGGGGTCATAGTGCGCTACCCGCCACCTTGCGGTGCCTGGTGGACTGATGCATCCCTGGCAGGGTGCACCGAGGGCGTGCGCTGGCTGGTGTTGAGCTCGTGTCGCTGAGACAACGAGCTCTCTGCCTGCTGCGCCGCTGCACGCTCGAGTAGCGTGCGAATTTCACGGTGGGCCCGACGATCCTCGGGTGTTGTGGCCTCTGGAAGGCCATGGAGCAAAGCCATGGCAGCGGTGATGTTCTGGCTTGCTCGAGCAAAGTGAGGAAGGGTCTCATCGTCGGAGATGATCCTTCCATTTATGTTATGGGCCACGACTCGTGCGTGCCCACCATCTCTGTGGCATTTGATCTCCTCCTTGACCTCCATGTACTCCCGAACAGACTGTTGTCCGGCTTCGTCTATTTCCTGCTTTCAGGCTCTCAGCTGCTCCACCCCTATGTGAGGTGGGGCCGCTGCCCCCCTCTCGGTTGCACCACCGAGATTGCCTACCGGGGTGGTCTCCTCCATGGAGACGCTTTCGACGTGTCCCTCGGAGGTTTCTGCCATGAAATATTCCTGGGAGGGATGATGGCTCCCCCTGCTAGAGTCAGAGCCAGACTCCGACCCCAGACCTTCCATGAGGAGGCCATGGAGGGATTCTGTGATGCTTTTGATCATCCCCATGAACTCATTGTTCGCTGGGGATGGGATCGTGTGTTGTGCCACAAGGTGGCTGACGGTCGCCGTGGCGTTGCGGAGATCGAACGGGAATGCCTTCGGGGTGCTCCATGCAGAGTGTTCCGGAGAGAGGGTGAGGTGGCGCGGGTCATCCCTGGACAGCTAGGGTCCGTGGGAGACGCCGGGCTGGCGCTCAAGCCTCCTGTAGCCAGAGCCGATGGAGGGGAGAGACTGGATGGCGAGACGGGCCAACGCCAACTCTACTCCCATTGTGACGATGAAGTCCAGGTCACCAAAACGCAGATGGGCACCCAGGACCCAGCTGATTGCGTGGTTAACCATCCAAGGCCTGATTTGGAATGCGCAAAGGCCCCTACCTGGCACGCCAACTGTCGGTGTTTCAAACAAACATCAGCTAGTAAATTTATAATTATTGCGCGTTAGGCCCGGATGGTGCACTAAAGGACACAAGGTTTATACTAGTTCAGACTGAATGTCCCTACGTCCAGTCTGCTGCTGCTCGTGTTATCAGTACCAAAAAAGGTTCGTAGTAGGAGGTACAAACGGTCGAGAGAGGGAAATATCCCAAGTCTCTGATGGAATGGTTGAGAGGACGCCAAGAGCTCGGCCGCTACTTGGCCGTATGCGTGATGTGTTGTCTAGAACTGATCTGCCTTTCATGGGGAGCCCTGCCCTCCCTTTTATAGACAAAGGGGGAGTAGGGGATTTACAGATGGGAGAAAGAGAAAAAAACCTAAGGTGGAGGTCCCACTTCAAAGGTGCTGAGCTTTCCCTTTCCTTTGAGCTTGTACCGCTGTCATGGCAAACCATGTCAGAGATGGCACGTTCGCTGACCCTGATAGGGCCACGCCCTGGCCCTGCTTCGGTGAGTGGTTATGTCCCATCCTCCCCGACAGACGGTGCAGGGTGTCAGGGCATCGAGCCATGACTCTGCGGGGAACGGACGGGGAGACGACTGTACGCCTGTTATTGTAGATGATGTGAGTTTTTCCTTGGACTGTACAGGGGGACAGGCGCCTTACTACACTATGGGACAAAAGTCGGCGCCTACAACACTATTCAGGCACTGTTATGTCAGAAAGGGCTTAAAGCGCCATTCCCATCATATCCGAATGGTGCCTTCCTGCAGGTACGCAGGGCATGACCCTCGATACTGCGGTTGACTCGAATGTCCTATCGTACCCTGCGCTCGTCTTCATGAAGGATCAGGGTGTGGTCGTCGGGCGAGGCGGAGCTAGACCTTAGTCGTCGAGTGACGTCGAGCCCGCCCTCAGGCGTCGGGCGAGGCAGAGCCCGTCCTCAGCCGCCCGCCATCGGGCGTTGGGCGGGCGAGGCAGAGCCTAGCCCTCGGGGGTTGGGCATGATGGAGTCTAGCCCTCGAATGTCGAGCGAGACGGAGTCTAGCCCTCGATCATCGGGCGAGGCGGAGCCCGCCCTCGGGCGTCAAGCGAGGCGTAGCCCGTCCTGAGCCATCAGTCATCAGGCGAGGCAGACCCCACCCTCAGGCGTCGAGCGAGGCGTAGCCCATCCTGAGCCGTCGAGTGAGGCAGAGCCTAGCCCTCAGGGGTCGGGCGAGGCGGAGCCCGCCTTCAGATGTCGGACGAGGCGGAGCCAGCCCTCGGGCGAGGCGGGGTCTAGCCCTTGGTGGTCGGGCGAGGCGGAACCAATCTTCTGTCCTTCGTGCAAGAAGTGCGGTAGTGTTCTTGACTGATCGGAAGTGTCAGCGTTCGATGGTTATTAGTTCCACCTTATTGGGTACCCCGGTATTAGGTCCCCGACAATTAGTCTATGCAATCTCCACTGAAACACCATCTTGCACATCTCGATCTTCATCCAGTTCTGTGAAGCGTATCTAGGGGTTCTTCTACACTTCAACCTCTTTAGACACCTGTTCTAGTTGAAGAAGAAGGGCGGCGGTGGTTCCAAGGTGGTCGGCGGCGTATATCTGCAACTTCGGGATGGGATGGCCAGTGAATACATCACTGTACCGCTGAATACTTCTCTAAAGGGGTGGAAGACCAGGTGGTTCTACATAAAGAAGAGCCACCCTGCAATCCGCTGCGACATCAACCACATCTCGGAGAGCTAGAAGTGCTGGTCAGAGAAGCCATGCAGTGCTGACATGGAGCAGGTGAGGGAGCTCCTCGACCTGATAAAAGGCATGGAGATTAACGGCGGACTGGTGGCGGCGAGCTTCATAGTGCACCGCATCCAGCCCTGCAAGGAGAGGGCCCATCCGGGCTTCGACTTCAAGGGGGACAACGACGGGACCCGGGAGAGAACGGGGAGGCTGTCAAAAGATGACGTGCTAGAGCGGGCCATAGAGCTATTCACTCCAAATGCCTCATTCAGCGTGTCAAGGCAGACGAGGGCCTTCAACTGTACAAATCTGCCTCCTCAAGTAACCATCCCAATTGTTTTGTTCATGATGCTTTTTATCCATTACCGTTGCCGTGCAGTGAACCGATTCACTTATGCAAAGATCCATTCATAGGAAAGAGCGGTGTACTTCTCGAGCGTGCCGAGGGGTGATTGGCCGTAGGCAGTAGAAGCCCGACCACTGGCTCGGCCTAAAGAAGATGCGGCCAGCACCTCATCGGAGTCTGAAGGCGTAGACACTGGTCGGATGGAGAGTACCCCCCTGGTGTCGGACAAAGTCTGGGGGAAGAGGGCAGCAGCAGATGAGCCAGCCCAAAAGAAGAGGAAAAGGTGGGTGTTGTTCCCCGCAAACCGGGGGCATCTCGCTTGGCGGTGACCAGACCACTCAGACGATGAGTGCAGCGATGTCTGAGTGGTCAGATGACGACGAGGATCCAATAGCCCCTCCTCCGAGCACCAAAGCGCCTCCACGCAGCTGGTGAAGGGAGGGGAGGGAGTCCCCGAGCAGCCGGCGAAGGGAGTCCCAGAGCAGCAGGCGAGGGAAGTCACAGAGCGACAGGCGGAGGAGAGGTCGACAGTGGAGACCACAAGACCTCCACCCCAGGACATGGGAGTCGACCCTAAGGCCACGCCTAGGGGCTCGGGTAGGCAGCGCCAGTTCAGGAAAGTGTACCGGTAGGCCAACATGTAAGTATCCTTGCTTTTTGGTTATTGGGCTGTCGTATCCTTATCTCTTTTTTCGAATGATGAGCTAATCTGATGCAGAGTGAGGCATATGGAGGATCTGACCCCGCCCATCTAGACTAACGAGCAGCTGAGGGCTAGTCCCAAGGTGGAGGCAATGCCGGCAGACCCCATCCCGGAGTCCCCAGGTGCTCGGCGGCCTGTGGAGGAGTCGACCGCGGCTACTGATGTACTTGGCGGCGGCGAACGATTGGCGGTGACGGTGGACCGATCAGCGGTAGTGCCCGGGGCAACATTGGTAACCACCAGGTCTTTGGAGGCGAATGCTGGAGTTGCCGATGCCACATCGGAGTCTACGGCGAACAAACCGGTGGTGTCCAAGGAGTAGATGGCGTGCCTTGAGGCGTCAGAGGGCAAGGTCGGACACGCTGTCTGGCCACCGAGCCCCCCAGTGATGCCTCTAGCTGCGGAGGAGGAGGACGAGGTGGAAGAGATCGAACATGAGGAATCACGACCTCAAGCTGTCCGAATCCTCCGCAAGCGAGGCGACGACGTGGTGGTTGTTGAGGAGGAGGACACCACCAGGGAACTCAGGAGACTAGAGTCCGCCCTTTCTGGAGTAATGAAGCATATCAAGGTCAGTACTGCCTCTACAATGCTTGTCTTTGACGTTGTAGATCAGCGTTGCTTCATACTCTTGGTGCGTTTGCAGGGCATAGCTTGGACTGTCGAGCAACGGCGCCATCTGATCAAGAGGATGGAGCCCCTCGCCGAAGAAAATACCAAGCTAAAGGAGGCAATGAAGTTAATAGAGAAAAACATCCAGAGAGCGAGATCTTGCTGAGTCTCAAGCGCGGGATCTGGAATACCAAAAGGGGGCTCTGTCCTAGCAGTTGGCGACCGCGTCCGAGCAGTTGAGAGGCAAGTCTAAGCAGCTTGCCACCATCTTCGAGCAGCTGACAAGTGTGTCCGAGCAGCTAAAGCGGAAGTTTGAGCTGCTCAGAAACATCTCCGAGCAGAAAGCAGGTATGGCGTATCGGCGAATGTGCTTTGTATTGTTGAAAATCATATTGTCGCTGACCACTATTGTGCTTGTAGAGCAAGATGTGGAGCTCGGCAAGCTGCGCCAAACCATTGGGCAACTCTGAGAGTAGAAGGCGAAGGAGTCAGGGCGAGCGGAGAAGCTGGCCGAGGTACTGAAAGGTGAGTACTTCATGGCCGGAGGTACTGCTGGAGTAATTTCTTTGCTTGATGGACCCTTGTGATGCCTGTAGACTACCGTTGGAGGACGAAGGCACAGTTTGATGTGCTGGAGCAGGAGGCTAGAACCCAGCGGAGCAAGCTCGATGCCGTAGTTGCGGAGTCAAGCTAGTGCTCGATTGCACAGACCTGGAGGTGGCTCCTTAGCCCGACGGCAGGCCGCCATGTCCGGACACCATCATCGAGAGGTGCAAGGCGGCGTGGGAGAACTTCAAGAGCTTCAACCGTGACGCCATCGTCACCGCCATTACGCACACCCTAGTGGTGGTCCGATCCCATTACCCTACCATTGACCTCCAAGCGATAGGGGCCGGATTCGCCAAAGGGACGGGCAAGATGGAGCACCAGCAACTAGAAGATGAGGTGGAAGACGCGGCGAAGAAGCTGGCCGATGACGTTGACTTTTTCGGCGAGAAGGACGGCGATGGCGAAGCCCGATGATCTGCTCGGAGAGTTATTCTGTATTAACTGGAGAGAGTAGTTAGAATGCGCAAGGGCGCAGACAGACATTTATATATATGTATAAATGTTGTAAAATGACATGTGCATGTTTATGTAGTTTGCCAGTTTTTTGTTGAAGAATCATTGTAGTGTTAGCCCTAACGCAATTGTATGTAGTATAAGTAGCGTCCGAGCAGTTAGTTCGTTACTGAACTCTTTAGCCTTGGCTAGCCCATAGTCCATAATGTCGAGCGCCGAGCACATGCACATGTAGGAGGAACAGGCGTGGCCAAGGAACCACAGCCGACCACCCATAATGCAGAGCGCGGAGCCCGTAGCACGTGTAGGGAGAGATCAGAGACTGGGTCTTCTCCATAGAGAACAGAGCGGAACATGTGCTACTCGGTGGTTGGTGAAATAACTTGGAGATAGACATAGTATTAGTGGCGTCCGAGCTGTTAGTTTTTTACTAGAGCGTTTCAAGGATAGAAACATATAAGGTGCTCGATGTGCCATGAATTGGGGATATCAATTTCATCCAAATCACATAGCCAATAGGACCCTAGTCGAGTAACCTCTTTGACCATGTAAGGCCCTTCCCAGGGGGAGGAGAGCTTGTGGATCCTTTTGGTTTTCTGTTTTCTACGGAGAATGAGGTCGCCGACAGCAAATGAACGACCTTTGATGTTATGGTTGTAGTATCTTCGCAAGCCTTCTAGGTTTTTGGCTCTGCGGATACAAGTGATCAGGCGTTCTTCCTTGGCCCCGTCGACGTCCTCTGTCCGAATAGCTGTAGCTTGCTCTTCATCATAATTTTCCACCCTAGGTGCTCGGAAGGCAATGTCCGCTGGTAGTATGGCCTCTGAGCCATAGACCAAGAAATATGGAGACACACCGGTGCTGCGACTAGCTTGAGTGCGCAGTCCCCATACCACAGCCGGTAGCTCTTTGAGCCATCTACCCGAATGCTTTTCTTCTTTCTGATATAGCCTCTTTTTGAGGGCATCAAGGATCATGCCTTTCGCACGTTCGACCTGGCCAGTGGCTCTGGGATGGGCAACGGAGACATATTTGATGGAGATGCATTGGTCTTCGCAGAAATCCCAAAAATAATGACCAGTAAATGTAGTTCCGAGGTCGGTGATAATGCTATTTAGGAGACCAGATCTGTGGATAATATCTTCGAATAGCTCGACTGTCTTGTTTGCAGTAGATAAAACAAGCGGTTTGTATTCTATCCACTTGGAGAACTTGTCGATGGCAATGTACACGTACCAGAAACCGCCTGGCGCTGGCTTGAAGGGCCCGATCATGTCCAATCCCCAGCATGCGACGGGCCAGGAAGCTGGGATGGTCTGTAGTTTTTGTGCCGGCAAGTGTATTTGCTTGGCAAAAAATTAACATCCTTCACAATGTCAGACGAGGTCTTTAGCGTTTGTGATGGACGTGGGCTAGTAAAAACCAGCTCGGAAAGCTTTGCTGACTAGGTTTCTCGAGGCCACGTGGTTGCCGTAGGAACCAGAGTGAATTTTGAGAAGTAGCTTCACTCCCTCTTCTTGCATGATGCATTTCTGCAGTATCCCTTCCTTGGCACTTTTCCTCATCAAGTTCCCGTCCAGCAGTATGTAATGCTTGCTTCATCGGATTAGGCATTCGGCTTCAGTCTTGTTGGCGGGTACATCGGCGCTGGTGAGGTACTTGATGAACTGTTCCCTCCAATCAGCAGTCGGCGAAGGTACTGCAAGTACCAGCTGCTTGGCGGGGGGGAATTTCCTAAACTTCCTTCTCTTCCTTAATAGACGACGTAAAGAGGTCTTGAACAAAGACCCCAGGTAGAATCACAGCGCGAGAAGACCCTATCTTGGATAGGTGGTCGGCGAGCTGATTTTGATCTCGTACCACATGGTGGTACTCGATACCTTAGAACTTCCCTTCGAGTTTCCTGATTTCGGTGCAATATGCGTCCATCTTCTCACTGGAGCAAGACCAGTCTTTGTTAAGCTGGTTGATGACTAGCGCGGAGTCCCCGTATACCATGAGGCATTTGACGCCGAGCTCAATGGCTATACGGAGTCTGTGGAGACATGCTTTGTATTCGGCGGTGTTGTTGGAGGCTAGAAAATGTATTTGGAGAACGTATCAGAGTTTATCATTGGTCAGCGTAATGAACAGAATGCCCGCACCAGCACAGTTGATGTTGAGGGCATCGTCAAAGTACATCACCTAGTGCTCAGGGCAAGTAGTGGGGATGGGCTCTTGGATCTTGGTCCACTCAGCAATGAAGTCAGCGAACGCCTGTGACTTGATGGTAGGCCTGCTTCTGAATTCAATGGAGTAAGTGTCGAGCTCAATAGTCCACTTGATGATGCGGCCATTGGCCTCTTTGTTGCAGAGAATGTCCCCTAGAGGGAACTCGGTGACCACGACGATCTTGTTGTACTCGAAGTAATGTCGGAGCTTGCGTGACGTGATCAGAATAGCGTATAGCAGTTTCTGAACTTGAGGATAATGAGTTTTGGGCTCATTAAGGACCTCGCTGATGAAGTAGACCGGACATTGCACCTTGTAGGCGTGCACGGCCTCCTCACGTTCGACGACGATAGCTGTGCTAACGACACGAGAGGTGGCGGCGATGTAGATCAGTAGAGTTTTGCCTGGTCGAGGTGCCGTCATGATCAGAGGCTTCGTTAAGAACAACTTGAGCTGCTCGAAAGCTGTATCTACCTCCTCCGACCAGGAAAAGCGCTCGGAAGCCTTGAGGAGTTTGAAGAACGGTAGTCCCTTTTTGCTGAGGCGCGATATAAAGCGGCTGAGAGCAGCCATGCAGCCTGTAAGCTTTTGTATGTCCTTAACGCAGGTTGGACGCTTCATGTTGGTGATAGTAGAGACCTTGTCGAGGTTGGGTTCGATGCCGCGGGCACTGACGATGTAGCCCAAGAGTATGCCGGATGGAACTCCAAAGATGCACTTTGAAGAGTTGAACTTCCTTCTGTACCTTTTCAAGTTGGCGAACGTTTCCTCGAGGTCGGCGATAAGATTATCGGCGGTCTTGGACTTGACGACCACATCGTTGATGTATGCTTCGATGTTGCAGCCGATCTATTGATCGAGGCACATCTAGATGGCCCTTTGGTATGTCGCCCAGGCATTTTTGAGTCCGAAGGACATGGTGGTATAACAGTACGCACCAAAAGGCATGATGAATGATGTCTTGATCTGGTCATCTTCCTTTAGGGATATCAGATGATAGCCGGAGTAACAATCGAGGAAGGAGAGTAGTTCATAGCCGGTTGTGGAGTCTACAACCTCGTCTATTTGAGGTAGACCAAAGGGGTCTTTAGGGCAGTGTTTGTTAAGATCAGTGTAATCAACGCACATTCTCCATTCTTTATTCTTTTTTTGAACGAGAATAGGGTTTTCTAACCACTCGGGATGATACACTTCTTTTATGAATCCGGCAGCTAGGAGCCATTTTGTTTCTACCCTAATAGCCTCCTTCTTGTCTGGCACAAATCATCAGAGTTTTTGCTTGATCGGTTTGGCGGTCGGCGAGACATTCAAAGAGTGCTCGATCTTCTCCCATGGTACCCCCGGCATGTCTGTAGGTTTCCAAGCAAACACATCGGCGTTGGCATGTAGGAAGGAGATGAGCATGCTTTCCTATTTGGGGTCGAGGTGAGCCCCAATCTTCATGGTCTTGGAGGGGTCATCGAGGCCGAGGCTGACCTCCTTGGTTTCTTTGGATTTGGCGGAGGCGCGAGGAGGCTTTAGCAATGGGATCTCCAGGTCGTCGGTGGGCATTGTCTTGGCATCGGTGACCACACTGGCCATCTAGATGGAGAGGTCGATGGCTTTGGCGAGGGCGAGACTCTCTGTCTTGTAGGCGTAGGCGATGGAGAGGTTGGCCCGCAGGGCCAGGACTCCTGCAGGCAAAGGCATCTTTAGCACCAGATAGGCGTAGTGTGGTACAACCATGAACTTGACCAGAGCTGGCCAACCAAGTATGGCGTGGTAGGCGGTGTTGAAGTCGGTGACGTAGAAGTTGATGTGTTCAATGCGGTAGTTGCTAGCCATGTCGAACTATACTGGTAGGGTGATCTCTCTGAGCAGTTTGGATGCCATGCCAGGTACCACACCCTAGAAGGAGGAGTCAGAGGGTGTGAGATCTCCTATCCCGAGGCCTAGCTCCTTTAGGGCTTCGGCAAAGAGGAGGTTCAGAGCGCTCCCACCGTCGATGGGCAATTTTTTGAAAAGCACTTTCTAGACGGTTGCATCGAGGACGAGGGGGAAATGTCCTATGTAAGGAATATCCACCCACTGATCGGCCCTGCTGAAGGTGATGGGGACCTCAAACCAGGGGCGATAGCTGGGGTTGGCAACAGCGTCTTCTGCATTGACGGCGAGCACCCGGCGGGCAGCGAGCTTCCGTTCTCTTCTGCTCTCGGTGGAGGCGAGGCCCCCGAAGATGGTGGCAACCACCTTGTCATGATCCTCGAAGGCGTTGTTGTTGAACCTAGGTGGTCGGCGACCTTTGGCTCCATCGTTGTTGTCGTCGTCTAGCTTTTTAGCCTGGAACTTGTTAGCCAAACCGAGGTAGTCCTTCATCTTATGCTTGGTGTTCTTGTGGAGAGGGCACGGGCCGTGGAGGATCTTCTTGTATTGCTCGTCATAGTTGCGCTTGGCGCGAGGTTCATCAACAGCGGCAATGATGTGGTCTGGTCAGCGACGACGATATTGACCAGACTTGGATCCTGATGGCCGATCACAGCCACTGTCCCGATGGTGACTGCGGCATTGTAGCGGCAGTCGCTGTGGCACCGGTCGTCGGGGCGATCGTCGCTGCGGCGAATTGGGTGACGGGTGCCCGCATCCTCATTGAAGCGCACCTTGGCTTCCTCGACATTGACGTACTGGTTGGTGGTCGTAATCATCTCGCCAATCCCCGTTGGAGTGGAGATCGCGGTGATGGAGTCCTCGAACAAAGGCGGTGATAACCTCGGCTTCCGTGATTTTGGGAATATAATTCATCATCTCGGAAAAGCGTCTGATGTAGCTACGGAGGAGCTTAGATAGCTTCTGATAGATGCGGTTCAGATCATGCTTGGTGCCTGGCCAAGTACACGTAGCCATATAGTTATCGGTGAAGACCTTCTTCAGCTCTTCCCAGGATCCGATGGAGTCTAGGGCAAGGCTTGTGAACCAGTTCATTGTGGTTGGCATGAGCATGACGGGAAGATAGTTCTCCATGACACTGGTATCTCCTCCAGCGACGCGCACAGTAGTAGCGTAAGCTTGTAGCCACTATGTGGGGTTCATTCTTCCCTTGTACGGCTCGACCCTAGTGGTTTTGAAACCACAGGGCCACTAGAGTGTTTGGAGTGCCCTTGTAAATGCTGGGGGCCCTTAGGGGTTATCGGCGCCGTGATCTAAATCGTTGTCGGCGTTGAGCAGCTTGAGAGCTGAGTCTAGGTTACCGAACTCTTGCTCATACTCTTAATGGCGGCGTACTTCTTCTTCATGACGAACAAAGTGGCGCTCATCGATACGTCGTCGTGCGTCTAAGAGATTATTGAGGTGCACTTGAACGTCTTGGTCGACCTCCTGGTCGTGTTGGCGAGGGTGTTCGATGCAATTGCCCCTAGCTCCCCCCTAGAGGGGTTGTCTGTCGTCGCGATGCTAATCGGTGAAACGACTCGAGCTTGTGGAGTATGAAGGTCTCCGATCCTGGCGGATCTCGTTGACTTGGCAGTGCGCCGCTTTAAGCATGGCGGTGACCTTGGCGACCTCTGGTGTCTGCGGGAGCCTGGCGAGCTCATTGGCGGCCACGGCCAGGTTGGCGCTTGGGGTCTTGTAGATGTCATGGCCGTCAACATGGACAAATTCATCGTCGAGGTTGCGGTGGAGTTGGCATGGCCTTCCTTGCAAGTGAAGCTAAGCCTCGGCCATTGCAATGGCAGCCTTGTTTGCTTGGCGCTGCGCATGATTAACGTTCCTATTGACGTGGGCAGCATGGTCCTCCTCGATTTCCCCTTCGCACGGGGGGTTGTCGATGCTGACGTTGAAGATTGCGCCACCACGGAAAGGAGGGAGAGGAAGTTGTTCGGCGGTGGTCTCGGCGACAGTCTCCATAGAGCCCTAGGACTCAGAGTCTATATTCTCTTCCAAGATGGTTTGGAGGGATGCTCTAGGGCATCAGCTGATGTGTAGCATGTTTATAGTCGGTAGGAGCTGGTCGGCGATCTGGTCAGCAAGAGGATGGACATCTCTAACCTGGTCGGCGAATTTGCCCCTGAAGGCATCTTGATAGGTGGCGGCGATGTTGGTGAGCATGAAGGGTACGGCCGTAACCCCCGGAGTTTCTTGAGCCACCTTCGATGGATCTAGATCAGAGTGTGGTTGGCGCTAAACTAGGGTGGTCAGAGCCGATTCGGCAATGGAGAGGCAATCGGTGAGCTTCTAGCCAACCTGATTGATGGATGCGATCAGATTGTCATTGTTGATTCGCCTCCTCTGGTAGCGGGGAAGCGGGTGGCGAGTTGTCGGCAAAGGCAACCTTGGAGGCAGTTTCAAGATTGGATCTGCAGTCATAGGTGTTGGGGTGATCAGCGCAGTATTGACCTGCCCCGGCTAGATGAGCTCCCTGACTCCGTCAGCGTTGATGATCCACAAGATTGATCCAACTATGAAGATCTGGCCAGGCTGTGGGAGGGACAAAGAGCTGGCAGAATGTACCATCTTGTTCGACATGGAAACAGCACGCACACCCCTACCTAGCGCGCCAACTATCGACAGAATATCATCGGTAGTCCTCTGAGGGGTATCCCATGAAGGTAGATTGATCGGCAGAGATGCATGTAATCGAGAACAAGAAGGCAATAGAGACACACGAGTTAGATAGGTTCAGGCCATCAGTATGACATAATACCCTACTCCTATGGTCTGTTGGATTGTATTGCCTATCGTATGATATTACGTGTGTTTGGAGGGGGTCCCTACCCGTCTTATATAGTCCGGGGAGCAGGGTTACAAGTCGGTTAGATCTAGGAGATAACTAGAAAGTAATAATAGATTATAGGAATCATGGGATCATACGTATCCTAACAGATCTCATAGAATCTTTAGGATATCTTCCTGGTGTCTAGCGGGAGGCGCCGAGTAGCATTGTGCTCCGCAAGGCTTCGTCTTGTGGGCTAGGCCGCCCTTGGGGGCGCAGCCCATATGGTCTACCGTGGGTATCTGGGGTCGTACCCCCCATAGGGGGTAGGAAAGCTCTCACTGCGAGCAGGACGCCATCCCACCATGACCCTATCCGGCAGCACGCCGTCCACCACCAACTGGTTGAGCGTTGCCTCGTTGCTGGTAGAGCTCACCCATTCCTTGGCATGATTGAGCTCGCGCAATGCCCTGCTTGAGCTGCTATGACTTTTCTTGGGCACCATCTCGCTGATATGAGGAATGGTGGGAGATTACAAGCTTGCGGTTGCTAAGATGCTGGAGCAATTGCTGGGTGATGTGGTGCGGGCGCAAAGGAAGAAGACGAAGAGGTTTTGGGACCCCTGACCCTTTGCCTTCTAGGGATTTTGGGAAACCACGCCTGACCTGCCACATTCCCTCCCAAAACTGCCGCACATTGATGGCCCACCGAATGAGCAAGGTGGGCCACAGCGTTAAATCACGTTGAATGCCGAACAACGAAATGAATCTCCAGACTCAGCGCTGGGTCAACATAATTCGTTATGCATCTATGCCAAGATATTTTTCCTTGACCCTGCTACAAGATTTCTTCATCATCTTCCAGTAGGCTCGGGGACTAAGTGTGTACACTTCACCTTGCGGTAAATGTACTGGTTCCCTGATTACTCGATCTTTGGGCAATAATAGGGACTGCATATTTTTCTTTGACCCTGCTACAAGATTCCTTCATCATCTTCCAGTAGGCTCGGGGACTACATTGTGTACAATGCACCTTGCAATTCATGTACTTTTTCTTCTTCACGGTGTTTCGACTTTGTGAAGTCTCCGCCTATGCTCTGCCCTGATGACCACGTCATTAGGGCCATCGCAATTAGCACTTAAGTGTGTACACTTCACCGACCAAGACTTCAAAATTTTTACTTGAGCTCCTTACATCCTTATGGAAAACCACGACTTCGAGTGAGTCTGAGCTTGACGCCTAGTTAAACTGGTCGGACGCCTATCTTAGCTGCTCAGACACCCACTTCAACAGCTCAGACACTCGTTCAAAACTGCTCAGATGCTTGCTTCAACAGCTTGGCCCCTATTTGAACTGGTCGGAAGACTGATCCTGATGAGTTGCTGCAAGTTGGACAGCTCGGATGGACGCAATATGGTGTTGCTTAGCGGATGCAAGGTGCTTGGGGATTAGCTGTGGGGGTATGACCTCCGGTACCTACAAGGCTCCACGTGGGCCGAACCGCTAGGGGAGGCCTAGCTCATAAGACTATGCATGGGTTGTGCCATTGGTCGAGGCCCAGCTCGCAAGACAACACCACGCGAAGTATGCCATAGGACGACGTGCTTCACAAGGCAACGTGAAGATCCTCGGTGATCTACAAAATCTGCTCGAATATGATAGATATTGTACGATCTGTAACTTCCTATCTTGTAAACCGATCAGAATAGAAATAACCAATCTGTAACCCAACCCCCCAAGCTATATAAGGTGGGTAGGGACTCCCCTCATTTTGATCTGAACACACGCAATACAATCCACAAAAACATAGGATGTAGGGTATTACATCAAGCTGATGGCCCGAACCTGTCTAATCGTTGTCTCTTGAGTTCTGTGTCACCATCCGGTTTTCTCACGCGGACCTTCACCGATTCATCTACTACCGTGGGCATACCTCTCGATAGACTGCCGACCAGATTTCGTCGATAGGTATGTAGGATTTATAAGCAGCCAGAATATGGGGGTGTTTGGTTGGGTGCCCAATCGTTGTCTAAGCTCTAGAAAGTTAGGGTGGTTGGTTGGATGCCCAATGGTTGTCTAAGCTCTAAAAAGTCAAGGTGATTGATTGGGTGCCTATCTGTTATCCAAGCTCTAAAATAGTTTTGGGTTGTTTGGTTAAGCTCTTTAGCAAAGAGCATCTCCAGCGGTACCCTAGTAAGGCCCTCCATCCCCATTAAACTGTCAAATTGAAGGAGATGAACCAATTTCCTTGCTCCAGCAACTCCCCAATAAGCCCCCTTTTTTTGGTGGCCAACAAAAAAACCATCATCTCCCCACAAATGAAAGGGAGTTGCATCTCCCCCCAAAAGATGGGTCCCACAGTAACTGTCATCTCTTCCTCCGCCAACCATGGCGCTTGAGAAATCCGGCCACCGCCAGCCGCCGCGTAGCGCGCGTAGCAGCAGCTAGAGTAGCAGCGCTCGTACCAGCCGGCAGCCTAGCAGCGCGGGTAGCAGAGCGCGTAGCAGCCGGCAGACCTCATGAGGAAGAAGCGTCAGCATCTTCTTCAACTCTGAGATGACCATGATGAGGCAGCGTCCTGCTCTGGGACCTCCTAATCCGGCTGCTCCACCTCCATCTCTGTGCCATCGCGGGATCTGGCCGCTCTACCTCCATCTCCTTCGCCGTCAAGGGATCCCCCAGCCACTGGCTCGGCGAGGCAACCCCCGGAGCGGTAGCCCTAGCATGGGAGACCTGGCCACGATGCCCTAGATGAGTGGCCCCGGCGTAGCATCCCCTGCATCGTCGATGCCCCAGCTCGAGCAGGTCCCAGTGCGGCGTCCCCGGCGCCACCGACGCACCCGTGCCGGTGGCCCATGTCCACCTCCACTGGGTTTGGTAGCTTGTGGGACCTTATCGCCGATGGCATGCCCACACCGGCCATGAGCATCGCGCATTGGGAGGACAGAGGGCAGAAGAAAGGGATGAAAAAAATTGAACTGACAAGTAGGCCCACAATATTGGTGATGAGTATTGGGGAACTACTGGAGTAACGCCTCCAATAAAACTCAGAAACAATATTGGTGGCCACCAATATAGCTATATTGGGGGAGATGGATTGGGAACCTGCTGAAGATGCTCTAAGCCCCAGTCGACCACTGACCAGTCCATAGCCGGGCTCGCTAAGAAAGCGAAGGGTGCTCGTTTTTCCTAAGCCAGGTCTGGCTAGTGCTCGCATCACCTCTTACCCATGGATGCTCGTCGCCTCACCTTGCGTCACTCCTCGCGACATCGCCTGCTACTTCATCAAGTACTATGCCGAGTCGACGAGCTCCTTTGGGCCACCCGTGCCCGTTGCACCACATCATGGCTGGGGTGCAGCATCTGTTGGATATATTATGGGCTTGGCCCATATAATATTTAATAAATCAAATAAAACTCTATGGTCCGTAACATTAAGTGTTGTATGGTTTAATACCGTACGGGATTTTGACTGAACGTTGACTCAGCTTATTTGGCTAGAAATTATCCATCTTAATTGAGAAGCTAAGAAAAGGACACAAGAGTGCCACACGCGCGTGCGTGCGCGCTGTCGCCGCCACCGGTGGCGGGCTGGGCCAGGGCGTGGGCGTGGGCGTGGCGGGCCGGCGGCGAGTGAGTGGACGGGCGAGCATGGCCAGGTTTTGCCCCTTATTCCACATAATTATGGGAGTTTCTCTCTTTTATGGTGGAGACGAGTTGATTGCGCCAGTTATTGTCTCTTCGTGTCTCTGTCTCCTGAGTTCCTTGGCTAGCTTTCTCCCTCCCTGCCGCAGGCATAAAAGTAGAAGTCCTCCATCAATCTTCCCTTCGCTTCCGAGAGACCACATCTCAGCCGCCCTTTGGTTTTCCCCATCCCATACCTCTGCGCGCATGGAGCAATGGGAGAGCAGGTGCCTCCGAAACCTTTGTCCGCCTGCGAACCTTGCACGGGGTGTGCGACGATTAGGTTTTTGGGGAGCGATTCCGCGACTGCTCATCCACGTCGTAGACATCTTCTTCCTGGTGATCGCTCATGGAACAGCAAGGTGTCTTTTTCCTGGTGACCGTTCATGGGACTATGTCGATGAAATATGGTTGATAGTCTACCTAGGGGTATGCCCAAGGTAGTAGATTATCGACAGATAGGTGCGCAAGCTACGAACGAGATGGTGACGCAAGACAGGCACGAGGTTTTATCTAGGTTCGGCCGCCGTGAGGGCGTAATACCTACGTCCTGCGTCTGATTGTATTGTTGTATGTAAATGAGATGATTTCTGAGAGGGGTCCCCTGCCCGCCTTATATAGTCTAGGGGGTAGGGTTATAGATCTAGAAACTAATCCCAACCGGTTACAATTCTATTGCTTGATCTCCAAGTCTGCCTTGATTCCTTGCGCGGGACTCCGAGCAGATCGGCTGGGCCGCGCGTTGTCTTCTGGTGGGCTGGACCCCCTGGTCCGGACCGGCCCAAACTTAGCCATAAGGGTATAGGGGTTAATACCTCCACAGCTAGTCCATGAGCACCATGTATTATGTTGCGACACGCCGTTTGATCTCCTTCGGCTAATGCGGTCTGTCTTCATGTCATCTCCAACTGGTTGAAACATTGACCAAACAAATGTGCCAGTATTCTGGTCAGCACAAAGAGCAGTAGACCACGATCATAGCCGACGATTCCGGTTGTCCGAAGAATGCATGGTGCTCTAAAGAAAAAAGAAAAAGATTTCTTTCCTGATCAAGTGTGCCCACTTGTATTTCTGAAAAGAAATGTATGTGACCCCTGTACAGGAGTAGTTATGGCCAACAGTCAGAGTGTAGGGGTCGATAAAATAAGCACATTCACTGCAAGGTGAAGTGTGCCCACTTAGTCCCCGAGCTTGGTAGTAGGTGACGTAGGCACATGGTGCCAGGGTCTAAAGAGAATTCCCAGTTAAGTTGAGAATCCAATTGTCGTACAGGCGATACGAGCTGCACTAGCAGGTGCATCGTACCGATGTAGTCCTCGAGCTTGCTGGAAGGCGAGGTATCAGCCTTGTAGCAAGGTCTAAGTGAGAAAAAATAAATTCCTTTCAACTGTATGTGAGTACAAATCACATGTAGCCGAGGAGAGCAGTCCCCGAGCAATGGTCGGAGAGTAGTCGGGGCAGTCCCTGAGATGCCAAAGGGCATGGGGATGGTTCTAGGAGTTCGTGAAGGAGGTGGGAGAGTACGCAGGCACACATGTGCTAAGCATGGTACATGCTCACTACCCCCTGATCGATCTCAAGCGCCTGGAGGCTGGATACCCGAAGGAGGTAGATCTAGACAAGGCCGAGGAGCTACGGATGACCTAGCTGGACTTGTTGGCGAAAATAATTGGTGATATTAACCTATGTGGAGGTGCGACACCACCTGTACAAGGAAAGCCATCAACAAGTCAGCTAGGAGCGCCGTCATCTTCAAGCCAACCGGCGAAGCCTGCGGTCTCGACCAGCCAGGCATTGGCGGGGCCATCTTCTTCAGCTCAATCAATGCTAGAGTCCCCGAGACCCGAGCACGATGTTAGGCCCAGCGAGCAGCAGGCGCTGCGTGCCCCGACCAGCCAATAGTGTAGGCTATAGCTGTAGAAGAAGATGTAGTTGTGTTATTGTAAACTTGGACCTTTTCAGGCAAGCTTGTAATAACGTAACTGTATATCAACATAAGCTTGTTTGTTTTGTAGAAAACATGTTTAAGCTCGGATATCATGTTGGTGTAACTAAGTTAGAACGTGTTGGCGTTCTATTTAGTTGTACCGGTTTAGTCGACACGTCATCCTAAAAGGTTTGTACGGCCCTGGTTTGACTTGCGGTCGGAGTGTGAGGTGCGTAGCTTGTGCACACGTAGAAACACACAAGTCAAACCAGAGAGCACCTGCCGATCACTCATAGCATAGAGAGCGGATCCCATGCACGCGTTGGGGGGGACCGGAGACAGGGCCTGCTCTAAAAACCCGAGAAGGAATGGTGGTTGGTTTTAACTGATAGAGTTAGAATAACAATAGACTTCGAAGTGACACATTAGAGTGGTCGGAGAAATCATAATAGCTTTATTGAAATAAATCAAAAGTACAAGAGTGGTACATATCTTAGTAGCTAAGCATAGAAACGCCTAAGCTTGTCGATGTGCTAGGAATTGGGTATGTCTGTGCCATCTACGCGAGCTAACCTGTAAGACGTAGGGCATGTGACCTCCTTGATCATGAAGGGTCCTTCCCATGGGGTTGCGAGTTTGTGGACACCAGCCTGATTCATCTTACACTTCAGGACCAGGTCCCCGACCATGAAGAACCACTCCTTGACGTTCTTGTTGTAGTACCTGTGCAAAACAGCAAGGTATTTGGCTGTACGTACGCAAGAATCGAGCTGCTTCTCTTCTGCACTATTCACTTCTAGCTCCCTCACTTCATTAGCCATGTCTTCGTCGAAGTTCTCTACCCGTGCTGATCTAAAGGCTATATCTGCTGGGAGCACTGCCTCAGCGCCATAAACCATAAAGTATGGTGATACGCCGGTATTGCGACTGGGTTGGGTTATGAGACCCCAGACCACGGCTGGTAACTCTTTGAGCCATCTTCTAGGAGCTTTGTCATTCTCTCTATACATCCTCTTCTTAAGTGCGTCTAGGATCATACCATTTGCCCGCTCAACCTATCCATTAGCTCTAGGGTGTGCCACTGAGACGTATTTTACTACTATGCTCCTTTCATCGCAGAATTCCCAAAAAGCGTTCCATGTGAACTGAGTACCCAGATCAGTGATAATGCTGTTGGTATGCCAAAGCGGTGGATGACCTGGTCGAGGAATGCGATAGCCTTTTCTGAAGATGCCTTGACCAAGGGCATGTACTCTATCCACTTGGAGAATTTGTCGATCAGCACAAAGATGCATGTAAATTTTCTAGGGGCCGGTTTGAAAGGCCCGATCATATCCAGTCCCCAGCATGCGAAGGGCTAAGAGGCTTGTATAGTCTGAATCTCATGTGCTGGTACGTGCATTCTCTTGGCGAAAAACTGACAACCTTCACAATGGCGAACTAGCTTCTCTACATCGGCTACGGCTGACGGCCAATAGAACCCTGCTCGAAAAGCCTTGTCGACCAGCGTTCTCGAGGCCGCGTGGTTGCCGCAGGAGCCAGAGTGGATTTTGTCTAGAAGATATTCACCATCCTCCTGGGTTATACACTTCATCAATATTTCCTCCTTCGCGTTCTTACGCCACAATTTGCCATCGACGAGCAGATACTGCTTACTGCGACGCATCAGGCGTTCGTTCTCTGTCCGATCAGTGTAACCGCTACCATCTGTCAGGTACTTGATGAAAGGTACTCTCTAGTCAGGCTTCTTGATGGTCGGACGTGATTTTGGTGGTGTTTGACGCCAGAACCATAGCCACTAATGACTGGTCTGGAGGCTTGTCGACCGTGGGATCTTCTTCTTTGATGGAGGGCGTGAGCAGGTCTTGAACAAAAACGCCATGTGGGACTTTGGCTCAGGATGATCCTAACTTTGATAGCGCATCTGCTGCTTGATTTTTGTCCTGGACCACATGTGTGTACTCGATGCCATAGAACTTGCCTTCCAGCTTTCTGATCGCTTTGCAGTATGCGTCCATCTTTTCGCTGGTCGTATCCTAGTCCTTGTTGAGATGGTTGATGACCAGAGCCGAGTCTTCGTAGACATAGAGACGCTTGACACCGAGCTCGACCGCAATGCGCAGACCATGTAGGCATGCTTCGTACTCGGCGGTGTTATTAGACGCCGGGAAATAAATCCTGAGGACGTATCGGAGCTGCTCCTTGGATGGTGATACGAAAAGGACTCCTGCTCCTGCGCCGTCGGTGTTGAGAGAGCCGTCGAAGTACATCTTCCAATACTCGGTAGGCCCCTGAGAGGCAGGTGTGCTTAAGTCTGTCCACTCGACGATGAAATCGACAAGTGCCTGAGACTTGATTGTAGTACGGCTTGCAAATTCCAAGGAGAAAGGGCATAGCTCCATTGCCCATTTGACGATGCGCCCGTTTGCATCCTTGTTGCGAATGATGTCTCCCAGAGGGTACTCGGTCATGACCACCACACAATATCCGTCGAAGTAGTGTTTCAACTTTTGGGATGTAATTAGTATAGCGTAGATCAGTTTCTGAATCTATGGGTACCTGGTCTTGGATTCGCTGAGCACCTCACTGATGAAATAAATTGGTCGCTATACCTTGTAGACGTGGTCGGGCTCGTCGCGCTCGACCACCACGGCAGTGGAGACCACTCGATTAGTTGCCGCAATGTAAAGCACGAGGGTTTCGTCTTCTCTGGGAGCAGTAAGGACCGGAGGTGATGTAAGGAATTGTTTCAGCTGTGTAAAGGCAGCGTCTGCTTCCTCCGACCACTCAAACTTCTCAGATGCTTTGAGCAGCTAGAAAAACGGTAGTCCTTTTTCGCCTAATCTAGATATGAAACGACTGAGGGCAGCCATGCATCCGGTAAGCTTCTGAACATCCTTCACCTTTTTGGGCAGCTTCATGTCCAAGATAACTTTTACTTTCTCTGGGTTAGGGCGTATGCCGTCGTGACTGACGACGTTGCCGAGCAGTGTACCAGATGGAACACCAAAGATGCACTTCTTTGAGTTTAATTTCCATTGGAATGTGTTAACGGCTGCAAAGGTACGTTCTAGGTTGTCAACAAGGGTGTATGCTTCCTTGGTTTTAACAACTACATCATCAACATAAGCCTCGACGAGGTCGTCTTTTATCTCATCTTTGAGGCAGGCCTGTATGGCGCGTTGGTAGGTAGCCCCAGCGTTCTTGAGCCCGAACGACATGGTCGTGTAGCAGTAGGCGCTGAAGGGCGTGATGAAGGATGTCTTGATCTGGTCGTCCTTTTTGAGAGCGATCTGGTGATAACCAGAGTAGCAATCGAGAAAGGAAAGCAGCTCGCAACCGGCAGTTGAATCTACGACCTCATCTATGCGAGTTAAGCCGAAGGGGTCTTTAGGGCAGTGTTTGTTGAGATCAGTGTAATCAACGCACATTCTCCATTCCTTATTCTTTTTGCGTACAAGAACCGGGTTGGCTAACCACTCCGGATGATACACTTCTTTGATAAATCCGGCTGTTAAAAGCCGTGTAACTTCTACCCTAATAGCCTCCTTTTTGTCGCGAGCAAACCGTCGTAGCTTCTGCTTGATGGGTTTGGCCTTGCCATCAACATTTAAGGAGTGCTCGATCAAGTTCCGAGGTACACCGAGCATGTCAGCGGGTTTCCATGCGAACACACTCACGTTGCTCCTCAAGAACCTGACGAGCGCGTCTTCCTATTTAGGATCCAGGTTGGCCCCAATAAGGGCCATTTTGCTGGGATCACTGTCGACCAGCTAGATCTCTTTGTGCTCTTTGGACTTGATGTTCTTGCGTGGGGTCTCGAGCTCTGGGATCTCCAGGTGGTCGGCTGGGGTCTGCTTGGCATCGAGCATGGTCTCGGCCATGCGAATAGAGAGGTCGTGAGCCTCTGCTATTTTGAAGCTGTCATCCTCGTAGGTGTAAGCTGCGTATATGTTGCCCCTGAGAGTTAGAACCCCCTTCTCAGTAGGCATCTTGAGCACCAAATACCTCTAGTGAGGTATGGCCATGAACTTGGTGAGCGCTGGTCGGCCAAGGATAGCATGGTAGGTGCCTTTGAAGTCGGCGACCACGAAGTTGACGTAGTTGGTGCGGAAGTGGTCTGGGGTACCAAATTGCACAGGTAGCGTGATCCGCCCGAGAGGTGTGGAGCTCTATCCGGGGAGAACACCCTAGAACTGTGCCTCGTATGGCTTGAGATCAGCCTGGGTTATCTTCAAGGCTGGCAAACTGTTCTTGAATAGCATATCGATGGAACTGCCGCCGTCAATCAGCACTCTATCAAACTGAACCTTGTTGATACAAGGATTGAGAACCAGAGGAAAACGCCCTAGCTCAGGTATTGCAGCCCATTGGTCCTTTCTGCTGAAGGAGATCTCGCGGTGAGACCAAGGAGGGAGCCACGGATCGGCGATGAGGTTGTCGGCATTGGCCACGTTCAAGCAAGCGCGGGCGAGCAGCTTGCGCTCTCGTTTGGTCTCGATGGACACTTTGCCCCCAATGATGGTGTGGATGCGGTCGGTTCGCTTGACGTACTTGTGACGGGGATCTGCGTCTTCATCATCGTTGTCCTCGTTACGCTGCTCCCCTGCATCGTTAGGCTTGTCGGATTTATCCGGAGCCTGTTGGCGCGTGTAGATGGATTTGAGAACACGGCAATTCTCCATGGTATGGTTTGACTTGGGATGGAGCTGGCAGGGTCCTTTCAATGCTTTGGCGTAGTCTTCTTCGTAGTTGCGACATCCGCCACCTTTTTTAACGATGTTGACTTCGCCGTCATCTTCCCGAGCACGCTTGCCCCTATAATCGTCACGGCGATTACGCCGCTGATTACGCTGGTCGTGGTGGTCGCGAAAATCGTTGCGCTGGTTGCGGTGATCAAGATTGTTGTTCCGACCACGGTTGCCGTGGTGTGGGGGGTGGTCGGAGCGTGGAACCCTTGCTGCTTCTTCGATGATTATCTTTTTAGCATCATCGGCGTCCGCATATTTTTTAGCAGTAGCTAGGAGCGCTGTGACCGATTCAGGTCTTTTGTGGAGGAGCTTGTCCCTTAGGGCATTGTGGAAGCAGAGACCAGTGATGAAAGCTTCGATTGCCTCGTTGTCGGAGATTGATGGGACCTTGATGCGCATCTCCGAGAAGCGTCGGACGTACTCATGCAGTGGCTCATCTTTGCGATCTCGAATCCGCTGCATATCATATTTGTTGTCGGGTTGTTCGCAAGTAGCAATGAAGTTGTCGATGAATGCTTGCTTGAGCTCTTGCCAAGAATCAAAGTAGTTTGCCGGCAAGCTGACCAGCCATTGGTGGCCTGCATGGCCGACGACAACTAGGAAGTAATTAGACATGACGTGCTCGTCAGCCATGGCTGATCTGCATGTGGTTTCGTAGAGCATGACCCATAACTCGGGGTTCTCCTTGCCATCGTACTTCTAGAGTTTTTCGAGCTTGAAGTTTTTTGGCCACACGACTTGGCGAAGGTGAGGAGTAAACTGCTTCAAACCCAGAGGGCCGTGGGTAGTATCATATTCCATACGGCGATAGCTTTCATGGGATGCACGATCGTTGGCTCTTTGGTTAATGCGATCGCGCAGATCGTGTTTTCCGAGGGAATGGCGGAGATCATTATTTCCATCACAGCGATCCTGATTGCCACCCTGGTTGACCTCGCGACCACGGTTATCATGGCGATTGTCGCGGTTGTCTCATCGATTATCGTCCCGGTTGTTGTGGCGGTTGTCGTCCCGGTAGTCGCGGCGGTTGTCGTCCCAACCACCATCATGACCACCGTTTCCGCCTCGACGGTTGTTTGATGGGTCGTTGTTGCGCGAGCCACATTGGTTGGGTGGCTGTGGGTGACTTGAGTACTGACGACTGCGGCTTGATTCAACTGAGACGGATGGAGCCCAGGCTTGGTTTGCAATCTCTGCGGTCTAGGCCATAGCAGTCGTAAGGTAGGCTTGCATATCATCATGAATTGCCTAGATTTCCAGGGTATAGGGTAGTCGTTGCATTGTCGCAATAGCAACAGCTACGTTGGCGCTTGGAGTCCTGAAAACCTGCTTTTCCCCTACCCTATCAAAGGCATTGTTAAGATCGCGTGGCTGGAGCCTTATGCGTCGTGCCTCCTCTTCTGCCTCGGCTTCGGCTTGTCTGCGATTAAACTGGTCAATATTGCATGCTTCGCGTGCTAGCCTTTCTTGTTCTATTTCACCAACTGCCGGGGCTTCGTCATTACTGACGACATTTATCAAGTCTCCTCGCCTTGGTGGGAAGGATGGGAATCATGGGAACTCCGGGGGGTGGTCTAGGATATCCAGATCGTATTCAACTTCTTCATTGTCACAAAGCTGAAGCTCAGTGTGGATGGAGCCATTAGATGTGATGATGGACAGGGAGCTTGAGCCTCCCTCTTGAACTGTGTGGACCGATCCTTCTTGATACTCCTCAATCCGAACTATGTTGACGAAGTTGCGTGGCTTTGGCCGAGGTCGATGTATAAAACACAGATCCGAGCAGCGTTGTATATTGTACGTGTAGTTGGAAGCAGTGTTTCGCAGGCCGTAGGGCTGGGCCTAGTAATTCTCCATCAAGGCTTCGCACTCGGAGAGCCAGAGACCCGTTGCGGGGGCTGGTCGGCGACGAATGGAGCGCCCTTCAGGAGTAGACGTGACCACGAGATCCGTACCGAGTCGGGCAGGATGACCGGCCCGAGCTAGTCGGGTAGATCTGTTGTGGGTAGTGGTTACCTGCTCGGAAAGTTGATTTTGAATCGAATCTACCAGAGCTAGGGTTTCAGCAAGCTTGGTGCCGACCTGATCGATGGAGTCGAGCAGGTCGGTGTTGTCGATCTGCCTCCCTTTG
This sequence comes from Miscanthus lutarioriparius, assembly GCA_904845875.1. Classification (NCBI taxonomy): domain Eukaryota; kingdom Viridiplantae; phylum Streptophyta; class Magnoliopsida; order Poales; family Poaceae; genus Miscanthus; species Miscanthus lutarioriparius. The sequence goes on along the minus strand of CAJGYO010000439.1, from coordinate 54,038 downwards.
TAGTGAGGAAGCGAACGATGGGTTGTCGGTGTGGCTGAAGACGATGCTGGCATGGCCGGAGCCAGATCCAACGTGGTCGGAGCTGTAGCCGATGCTGGTGAAGCAGTGGTCGACGCAGATTGGATCTATGCCTCCTCTGTGGTCATGGCGATGAAGTTGTCGGAGCCAGTGGTCCAGGTGATCTGGCCGATGGTGAACGTGAGGCCATTTGGTGTAGCCATGGAGCCGGGGATGATGACCATCTTGTTCGTCTGGGGAGCAGTACGCACACCCCCTACCTGGCGTGCCACTGTCAACGAAATATGGTCGGCAATCTACCTAGGGGTATGCCCAAGGTAGTAGATTATCGGCAGACAAGTGCGCAAGCTATGAACGAGATGGTGACGCAAGACAGACACGAGGTTTTATCCAGGTTCGGCCGCCGTGAGGGTGTAATATCTATGTCCTTTGTCTGATTGTATTGCTGTATGTAAATGAGATGATTTCTGAGAGGGGTCCCCTGCCCGCCTTATATAGTCTGGGGGGCAGGGTTACAGATCTAGAAACTAATCCGAACCGGTTACAATTGCCATAGGTGGCCGGATAAGGATTCCTATTCTAACCGACTAGGATCTTGCTTGATCTCCAAGTCTGCCTTGATTCCTTGCGCGGGACTCCGAGCAGATCGGCTGGGCCACACGTCGTCTTCTAGTGTGCTAGACCCCCTAGTCCAGACCGGCCCAAACTTAGCCGTAAGGGTATAGGGGTTAATACCCCCACAGACTGCACTACGAACACCTTCATGCATCGACTGTGGTCCATGACTTCAAGCAATGCACTATGTCTGGTGCGAATGGAGCCTCTGATGCCCTTAGCATGGGACCCTCCGCTGGGTACACTCTTAACTCTCTGATTACCGTACTTTGCGTACTTACTGTATCGATCAGTATGTTATACTTGCATGCTGTAACGTTTGTTAGTGATATACACATACACATATTTGTCGTCACGAATCTGCTGATGTTTTATTTCTGTATTAAATTGACCATGAAAATGCCTAATTATCTAATAATCCAAAAACCTAATGTTAGGCAATTTTCTATCAGTAGTTTTGCTGCTGCTTTGAAGCCGAATATCTTTGATGGCAAGAATTTCATGATATGGCATGCCAAGATGGTGTTGTGGTTGACTGCTATGAACTGCTATCACGCCGCATAGGGGAAGCCTGAACAATTTACTCCTGAAGAGGAGCAAAAGTTCTTGGCTGCTGATAACCTGTTTCGAGGCGCCATGATTAGTGCACTTCATAGTAAGTATGAGAAAAACTACATATCTTGCACATTAGGTAAAGAATTATGGGATGCTCTTGAGGCAAAGTTTGGAGTTTCTGATGCTGGTAGTGAGCTGTACCTTATGGAGCAGCTGTATGACTACAAAATAGTTGAAAACCGTAATGTAGTGGAACAGGCTCATGAGATACAGGCGCTAGCAAAGGAACTAGAACATTTTCCATGTTTGTTGCCCGATAAGTTTGTGGCCGGCGGTATAATCGCTAAGCTGCCACCATCTTGGAAGAATTTTGCTACTTCTCTAAAACACAAGAGACAAGAGTTTAGCGTGGCTGAGCTTATTGGATCTTTTGATGTTGAGGAGAGGGCGAGAGCAAAAGACAACCGTGGAAAAGGAGTTGAGTCTTCCGCTGCCAATATGGTGCAGAAGAAAAACTCATTTGCATCCCGTAATAAAAAGAAGAAGAACATGCAAGAGAACAACAATACAAAGCCTAAGCAAACTACTGGGTTTAAGAAGAAAAAACAACAAGAAAGGTGGAGGTTGCTTTGTTTGCGGGAGTGATGAACATTGGGCAAGTGCGTGCCCAGACCGCAAATATAAGCAAGAAAAGAAATCAGCAAATGTGGTGATTAGCGAGACTAGAGGAGAAACATCTGGGTATGGTAATTCTTTACCTTTTGTTCTTTCAGTTTGTCTTTCACCTGAGTGGTGGATGGAAAGCGGTGCTAATATTCATGTGTGTGCTGATGTTTCTTTGTTTACTTCCTAGTAGGCCGGCGGGACTAGACCCTTGCTGATGGGAAATGGTTCGCATGCGCATGTTCTTGGTGTTGGTATGGTCGTTCTGAAGTTTACTTTGGGAAAGATGGTGCCATTAAAGAATGTGCAGCATATCCCCTCTATCAAGAAGAATCTTGTTAGCGGTTCTCAAATATGTCGCGATGGCTTTAAAATTGTGCTTGAGTCCAATAAGTGTGTTGTATCAAGGCATGGAACATTTGTTGGAAAATGTTATGATTGTGGAGGCTTGTTCCGCTTATCTTTGCTTGATGATGTGTGTAATAAAGTAGTGAACAATGTTAATGTTTCAGATGAGTCATATATATGGCATTCACAACTTTGTCACATTAATTTTGGCTATCTCACGCGGCTTGCAAATCTGAATTTAATCCTAAAATTTAACTTAGTCAAAGATTCTAAGTGCCAGGTGTGTGTGCAATCGAAGCAACCACGCAAGCCTCACAAGGCTGCTGAGGCGAGAAACTTGGCATCATTAGAACTCGTTCATTCTGATTTATGCGAAATGAATGGCGAATTGACTAAAGGCGGTAAACGATACTTCATGACATTTATAGATGATTGTACTAGATTTTGCTATGTGTATTTATTGAAAACTAAAGATGAAGCGTTGCATTATTTTAAAGTCTATAAAGCTGAGGTAGAAAATCATCTTGAGAACAAAATCAAACGTTTGTGGTCCGATCGTGGGGGAGAATATTTCTCAAATGAATTTTCTGAGTTTTGCATGGTGCATGGAATTATTCATGAGAGGACGCCACCATACTCACCACAGTCCAATGGGATTGTAGAGAGAAAGAACCACACTCTAATTGATTTGGTTAATGCCATGTTAGAGACTGCGGGACTATCTATGAAATGGTGGGGTGAGGCTATATTAACAGCGTGTCATGTACTGAATACGGTGCCCACAAAGAACAAAGAAATTACACCATTCGAGGAATGAGAGAAGAAGAGATTAAATCTCTCTTACCTACGAACTTGGGGTTGTTTGGCAAAGGTGAATGTGCCAATAAACAAAAAGCAAAAGCTTGGACCAAAGACTGTTGATTGTGTTTTTCTTGGTTATGCGATTCATAGCGTGGGTTATAGATTTTTAATTATAAATTCTAGTGTTCCTGAGATGGTTGTTGATACAATCATGGAATCTAGAGACACTATATTTTTTAGAATGAATTTCCCATGAAAAATGCACCTAGCACGATTGGTCATGAATTTATAATTCCCCATGAGCATGAAAATTTTACTCTGATAAAACAAATTGAGGAACCCTATATGCAAAATATTAAGGAGGATGACACTATAGTCATTAGAAAAAGTAAGAGACAGAGGACTGTAAAGTCTTTTGGTGATGACTATATTGTGTACCTTGTGGATGACACACCAACGACATTGAAGAGGCATATTCCTCTTATGATGCTGACTTATGGAAGGAAGCAGTACGGAGTGAGATGGATTCTATTATGTCTAACGAACCTTGGGAAATAGTTGATCGTCCTTATGGGTGCAAGCCTATAGGGTGCAAATGGGTGTTCAAGAAAAAGCTTAGGTCTGATGGTACTATCGAGAGGTACAAGGCAAGACTTGTGGCCAAGGGTTATACTCAAAAGGAAGGTGAGGATTTCTTTGATACTTATTCACCGGTTGCCCGATTGACTACAATTCGAGTTTTGCTTTCCCTGGCAGCCTCTTATGGTCTTATCGTTCATCAAATGGATGTTAAGACAACTTTCCTAAATGGAGAGTTAGAGGAGGAGATCTATATGGATCAACTGGATGGGTTTGTAGCAAATGGTCAAGAAGGCAAGGTGTGTAAGTTATCAAAGTCATTATATGGCCTAAAACAAGCTCCTAAGCAGTGGCATGAGAAGTTCGACATAACTCTAACATCTGTTGGCTTTGTTGTGAATGAAGCTGACAAATATGTGTACTATTGTATGGTGGGGGTGAAGGAGTTATTTTGTGCTTATATGTTGATGTCATACTGATCTTTGGATCCAGCCTCAAAGTGATTGAGGAGGTGAAGGAATTTTTATCTAATAATTTTGAAATGAAAGATTTGGAAAAGGCTGATGTTATTCTTAATATCAAGCTTCAGAGAGAAGGTGATGGTGGGGTAACTCTGTTACAATCCTACTATGTGAAAAAGGTGCTGAGTTGCTTTGGGTTGAGTGACTGTGAACCTGCTCCTACACCTTATGACCCTAGTGTGCTATTGAGAAAAAATCGGAGAATAGCAAGGGATCAATTGAGATATTCCTAGATCATTGGTTCGCTCATGTATCTTGCTAGTGCAACAAGGCCTGACATCTCATTTGCTATGTGCAAGCTGAGCCGGTTTGTGTCAAACTCGGGAGATGATCACTGGCGTGCTCTTGAGAGAGTGATGCGCTATCTAAAAGGCACTATAAGCTATGGTATTCGTTATACCAGACACCCGAAGGTGCTGGAAGGCTATTGTGATGCCAACTGAATCGCTAATGCTGATGAGCTTTATGCCACAAGTGGATATATGTTTTCGCTGGGAGGTGGTGCTGTTTCCTAGAAGTCTTGGAAGCAGACTATCTTAATGAAGTCTACAATGAAAGCAGAACTCATAGCATTAAACACCGCTGGCTCTGAGGCTGAGTAGCTTTGTGATCTCCTTATGGATTTATCGGTTGTTGAAAAACCCATACTGGCTATTTCTATGAACTGCGATAACCAGACTATGATTACGAAGGTTAACGGTTCTAAGGATAACATGAAGTCCACAAGGCATGTTAAGAGACGACTAAAATCTGTCAGAAAATTGAGAAACTCCAGAGTAATAACATTGGATTATGTTCACACGTCTAACAACCTGACAGATCAATTCACTAAGGCTCTGTCACGCAATGTGATAGAAAGTGCATCGAGAGAGATAGGTTTGAGACCCACATGAATTTACTATAGTGGTAACCTGTTCTATGTGATCGGAGATCCCGTGAAGTAGGATGGTGAAACAAGCTAGTAGTAAATTATGAGGAAAGATCCTTAGTAAGACTCATTTCTGATGCATATATTTCCTTTCTGTAACGCAGGTTGGTTTTTACCTTAATGTGTTCCAAGTGGCTTGCTAAAGCAAAGATGTTGTCCTACAAAACATCTTTTGAGGAACACACCTATATGTGTCAGACTGTTGGTCACAGTCTATGAAATTTGGGTGATCTCTAAATACTCATGAAAGGCACTGGAGTATGACTTATATGCTTCAAATAGAGGGGATACCTTTTGTAGCCTAGTATCAGCTAAGGACTTTAGTGACATTCACCTCACACAAAACTGTCAATTCAAGACTTAGTCCATTGTACAGTTGACTGAGTGAAACTATTGCTCTAGATGGATGTTCAACTAAACAGTCTCCATCGAAACACTAGTATATAAAAGAAATGTGGTTCTGAGACTACTTTGTTACAAACCCTAGAGTTTGGTGGGGATTGTTGGATATATTATGAGCTTGGCCCATATAATATTTAATAAATCAAATAAAACTCTATGGTCTATAACATTAAGTGTTGTATGGTTTAATACCGTACGGGATTTTGACCGAGCGTTGACTCAGCTTATTTGGTTGGAAATTATCCATCTTAATTGAGAATCTGAGAAAAGGACACAAGAGTGCCACACGTGCGCGCGTAGCCGCCGCCGCCGGCCGGGCCGGGCCTTGTCGTGGGCGTGACAGGCAGGCGGCGAGTGGACGGGCGGGCGTGGCCAGGTTTTGCCACTTAATTCACATAATTACGGGAGTTTCTCTCTTTTATGGTGGAGGCGAGTTGATTGCGCCAGTTACCGTCTCTTTGTGTCTCCGTCACCTGAGTTCCCCGGGTGGCTTTCTCCCTCCCCGTCGCAGGCATAAAAGTAGAAGTCCTCCGTCAGTCCAATCTTCCCTTCGCTTTCGAGAGACCACATCTCAGCCGCCCTTTGGTTTTCTCCGTCCCGTACCTCTGCGCGCACGGAGCAACGGGAGAGCAGGTGCCTCCGGAACCCTCGTCCGCCTGCGAACCTTGCACGGGGTGTGCGGCGATTAGGTTTTTGGGGAGTGATTCCACGACTGCTCGTCCACGTCGCAGACGTCTTCTTCCTGGTGATCGCTCACAGAACAACAAAGTGTCTTCTTCCTAGTGACCGTTCGTGGGACTGCACTGCGAACACCTTCCTGCATCGACTGTGGTCCACGACTTCGAGCAACGCACTATGTCTGGTGCGAATGGAGCCTCTGATGCCCTCGGCATGGGACCCTCCGCTGGGTACACTCTTAACTCTCTGATTACCGTACTTTACGTACTTTATCGATCAATATGTCATACTTGTATGCTGTAGCGTTTGTTAGTGATATACACATACACATATACATATATATCATCACAAACCTGCTGATGTTTTGTTTCTGGATTAAATTGACCATAAAAATGCCTAATTATCTAACAGCATCAAGGGCGCATCGGGCAGGACATGCCGAGCCACCGAGGTTGCCGCCTGTGTCGGGGATGCCGTTTATGCCGGCCAAGTCACCAGGCCACGCCGGGGTTGCGCCGTGCCGACACTAGTTGCGCTTGTGCCACCACCGGCTAATACTGCCAGTAGCGGAGGAAAGGGCACGGCAAGCCGTCGGGGCACGCGCGGACTGGCTCGTCTAAGCTATGAGGGCCGTGCATCCTCCGGGGACGCCGTTCGTGCCATGCCGCCACCACGCTGCCTCCGTCCTTGATAACTCCAGTCACTCGACCACATGCACGCGACACCACCGGACCACGCTCGATGCACCACGCCTTACGGAGGAGCACGAATCTGCTGGTCGAAGCCATTTTCAGCAGGCACACCTTTCGATTCAGCATTCAAAGTCTCGGTCGTCTATTTGCAAACATATATTGAGATGGATTTTGTGCAATGTATGAATGCAGTATCAGCACAACATTCAGTTAAGTATCTGTGCTTTTAGTAATACGTGACGTTCCCATCGACAACGAGATGTCTATGGTGACTTCGTCAAATATTAAGAATTTGCCCTCCCAGTCTTCGAAGACCCTTATAGGGTAGGCCGAGTTTGCGTGCGTGTGTTTATAGGAGTTAGGGTCTGATGAGACGTACCGTGTAATCGTAAAAAAAATTTATGAATGCCAGATCTAATTTCAGCGTTCAAAGTCTTGGTCGTATTCTCTGAGGATATGGAAACACAGGATCCGAGACAAAATTTCTTACTGTCATACTGTTGTAATTGAACGTGTAGACCGGGCCATTTGGGAGTTGGGACCCAAATACAGTGCTATCGCCTACCGTGCTGGGGATGGCAAGGCTCGCTGAGTCGTGGTCGTTGTGTAGTGGAGAATTCCGGGGTGAGTACTGCCAAATGGCGACTCGTTACTATCACCGATTGTAGACGAATGGGTGCGTCTCAGCATGTGGCAAGTAATTCAGACATGCAGCGACAGTAAGAAAAAATGATAATAAAAGGGATTAATCAGCGATATGTGATAGATTAATCTGTGAGAAAGATTGTGGATGTCGACAAATCAACGTCAAAGAAACTAGAACTCCTGAAGAAACAATTCCCTTTTCTCCTAAAAGAAACATTCTGTAGGAGAAGTCATGTGGTGCTTCGGGCCTTTTGGGATCCAATTCTCAGGATGGAAATGGATGGAATCGACTCCGGATATCACACTTTTTACCACATTTTAATTTAAATACGAATACGGATTCGGATTTTTCAATCTGAATACAAAACAGATGTCTCTCGAATTTGGATTTTATTTGGATATTTACTCAATTGAACTCAAAGTGTATACTGTTAAATTTAACATATATGAATAAAATTTTACTACTAGTTCATCGTTAACTGAAGTTAATTAAACTGCACTTCTAATAATCTCCAATATCTAAGTAAAATAAATTATAATAGATAATATTTAATAAAATAATAGGTCCAGTTAAGAAATTCAAATAAAAATTGTAGAAAACAAATAGCCATTTTGTTTTATCAATATTCATGGAATTACAAAATTACTACACAAGTAGAGGTTAAATTATTTGTGTATATAATAGAAAAGGATAGCTCATAAAATAAATATAGTTATTATTAAATATTTAATAATTAAAAATGTCAATGAATCAATCAATATTATATTTATATACATATATAAATATTTATCATAAAATATAAAATATATAAAATAATTTACATAAAAAAATAAATGAACTAAAGTATTAAAATAATTTTAAAGAACAAATATATTAGGTTTAAACTAAATTAGAAAAATACTAAAATTAATTCAATTTTTATGTATCCTGATAATTTTAAATTATAGTGCTAAAAGTTATTTATAGATATACTATTAAATGGTTTGAATACATCATTATTAATAATAAAATTAAATAACTGGTTACTTGTTATGAAGAGAAAACTTTAAAATAGGTTCATGGTACCTTGTTTTCTTTGCGGACACAGATACTATCAGATATCGGCGAATACGGATTTGAAATCGGATAGAAAAAAAACACTGAAAAATGAATTCGGATATGTCCATTTAGTTACCGGAAAGATACGAATACGAATATTCATATTACAGGTTTTAACGGATACGGATATTGGATAATTCGCATATCCATTTTTATTTTCGGTCCTTATCCAATTAAAGATATATGGCGCGCCGAATCGGCGGCCTCCCAGATTGTCCACGTACGCTGTGGTGCGTTAGATCAAAATTCCACGGCTCAGATGAGGCGCGTCACAGACAGCCTTCATGCATCCCCTCCGTACTACCGTCAGCTAAAAACAAGTCGGACAGCTGAACATTTAATGCCTCTCCTCTTTACCCACCGACCATGCGCCGACCATGCTTGTACGCTCGGCACTGGATGGGCCACCGACCATGCACCGACCGGCATGGCTCCCATCCCGTCCCCGTCTCCGGTTCTTATCCCATCCCCATCTCCTTTTCTCAGTCGCACATGCACCCGAACCCGCCGCCTCCAACCCTACCCAGACTAGCTCCACCTCGCCGCCGGCACCGGTCCCTCCCCCGCCGGCCTCCCCCTCCTCTGCTCCTCCCTCCTTACCCCTGCAACCCTAGCCCTGCTGAGCTCCACGACTGCACCACACACCCGCAGCCTGGCCGTGGTGCCTCTCGGGCGTGGCGGCCACTCCTCCCTCGTCTCTCCGGCGTCGGCGGCCACCCCTCCCCCGCACGGCTCCCCCTCCCCTACCCCTCCATCTCTCGACAGCGCGACCACTATACCCCACGACGGCGCGACCAAGTCCCGTCCCACCGGATCAGCAGCGCGTGGCTCATGCCGAGTGGAGGCACTCAAGACTCCTTCCGGGCCTCGACGTGGCCGTGGTTCGCCACGCTGAACATGGCCACCTGCTGCTTGGCAGACGAATCGCGTCGTGTCCTCTCTTCCTCCCCCCGGCGGCTACGGGTCCAGTGCAGCGGCATTCAAGGCGGACCGGTGGCCCTTTGCCGGCGGCAGTAACGGGCGCTTGGGTCACGACCGCCTCTCTGCTGCAAGCGCTTCCCTCATCTTCATCTCTGCCCAAGCTTGGTACTCCCAAAGGTCTACCTTGCCATTGTTCTTCGAGTAGATCGACGCCGTCCAGGTTCGTGTCCCCTTCTTCTCAGTCTGGATCTGGGGTTCAGTCTCGATGGGGTTGTTGCGGCCTTGTCGATTTGGTTAGGTTTTGACTGACATCTCTGTGTTCCCTTTTCCTGAGGCCCTGCAGCTTGCCAGGAACGCCGCCGAGGATCCACATGGTCGTCACTGATAAAGGTCAGCACAGGAAAGCATGGTTGGTAATTATATTTTCAGAGTTCTGAATTTTTTATTGGATGCTATAAGCTTGTGAGGAGTTACAACTGTGTTTCCTTTACAAACATTGTACTGATTATGAAAACCATGCATTTATAGGATGTAGTGCAGAAAGGCACTGGAGGTTGGAAGAAGATTGTAAAATCCTTCGGGAATGATATTTTGTTGGAAAGTGGAGAAATTAACAGAGCTCACTTAGGGCAAATTGTATTTTCGGACCCATCAAAACGTCAGCTTCTAAACCGGTACGCCTTTCACTGATTTCAAATATTTCATCCTTTCACTCTCTGTTTTTATGAATTAACTGTGTCAATTTTGTTGTATTATGCAGTATCACATGAGTCAACTGTCCACCTATCATTCTTTGTGTAAGTACTAGTGTTGTTGAACTTTACTTGATTTATTTATTGTTACCATTAAACATGAAAACACAAAACATTATCTATGCTATAATGCTGGAGAAAATAAACGTGAGTACACTAAAGATGTTACAATTAATGAATTAACTGTGACACTGGTCTACCCGCTTTTCCTTTGTCCTTGTAGCGTAATTTTTCATGTGTACCGCTTGATGACATGATTCCTTCTTACTGCCATTTTCTGTTATTCTTATTTCTGTTAATGTTTCAGTTAGCTGAAACATTTTATTGTCTGCCAGTATTTACCATTGCTAATAGGAGTTGTCTTGTTTTTAGTTTTGTTACCTACAGCGACCACGCCATTTGGGCATAATGTGGGAGATAGCAAAGCTGTGGATGAAAGGATGCAAGGTTATCATCCTGGACATCCCGCTGCTGTTTGAGATCAAGATGGATCGGTGGACAAATCCAGTAATTGTGGTTTGGGTTAACCCAGAAACCCAGATTCAGAGGCTGATGTCAAGAGATGGGTGCTCTGAAGAACAAGCGCAGAGCAGGGTCAACGCACAACTTGCGTTGGACTGGAAGAAGTCGGAAGCCGACGTAGTGATCGACAGCTCTGGATCACTGGATAACACCAGACAGCAGTCCCGTGAAGTGTTGAGGAAAGTCTCTGAGCCCTTAACATAGAGGCAACTCTTGAGATCTCGAGATGGCCTGATCTCTGTTGTCGTGTGCACGGCAGTGGGCGTTTTACTTGCCCGGAAGAATCTGCTATGATCCTGATGAGGTTTAGGAAGCTATGAACGGTGATGTGTCGTTTTAGAGTAGAGGACGTGCACAATTAAGCTTGTCTGGTGCCTGTGCCTCAGGAGGAAATTGAAGGGCTGTGTGTGGAGCTTTGATTGATGAAATATTTTTTTATATGACGCATTGTTTTTGCAGTAGAAATTGCCAAAGTAACACAGTGCGTATATAGGTTGGCTGGAGGTGTCTCTCTGTCCAGTGTACCCTTTTCTTTTTCTTTTTTTTTTGAGGAAGTGTACTCTTTTACTGGTTGATTTTACTAGACGCAGTGGTTCGATTTACGAAACTGCATTTTGGCCTGTTTGCATGTGCCAGGTATTCTTCCAAACCTTGTGGATGGGCTGGCAATTACAACTGAGTTCGGCCCATCCATGTGAATATTCTTGTGTTATCTTGTTATTAGGCAAGCGAAGTCTTAGAGATGACAGTTTTTTTGGAAGTTCTTAACGATGGCAATTGTGCATAAGTTGGAGTTTGTTAACAGACATGGTCTGCTTGAGGATTGGTTTAGATTGCTTCTTAATAAATTACTCCATAAACATAAACGTAGCTATGATTACTGGCAGAAGCTGTGACCATGAGGTCATTAACAAAGGCGCTTTCGGAAACAATTTAAAGGAGTTTTGCTGCGTACAGGCAGAAGGTTACCATACCGCCAGTCATGGCTGAAATCACAGCGTCGCTGGTTGTGCAGCGTTCAATCATAGGACTCGTGCCTTCTTCTTACGTTTGGGGAGAAGGGATGGGCAAGGACCGGATGCATGTCCTGGGCAGGTTGCGCCTCGTCCGGTGCTCCACCGGTCACCACCGTCCGGCGGAGCAGACCTGCATGTCGCCGTCGCCGGCCGGGTCGGATGCGGGCGGAAAGGCGCTCCCCGTCCTCTGGTTTGGTGGCACTGGCATGGCGTCCACAACGGCCGCGGGATGGTACGGTGGTTGGTTGCACAAACAAAACCAAACCTTGTCGCAAATCTCGGCGCGCGAGATGACATGGCCACGAACCCCAAACACACTGCACTTGCGTCGCTGACCTGCAGTTGCGAGCTCACACAGTCACGCACTCTCTACTGGTCACATCACCTGCTCCAGTTCCGTGTGTTCATCCATCTTGGCTGCTGTAAACAATGTTATTCTTGACCTTGACAGCAAATGGAAGGAGAGCGAGAGAGCTAGCCGACAAGGACTTCTGGCATTAGCGACTCATCCTTGGAAATTTAAACTGTTGTTAGCGTCACTGATTGATTGCATTGCTGTATGGTATACCATGTGTTTTGGTCAGAGTCAGATTGGTACGGCCAACCAGGACGATGGCACGGGCAGTAGCTGCCAACGTACGTACATATGTACGGTTGTCAATTGGCAAGCATAGTAACAGCCATGCATGCATGTGACGTGCCAACACAAGGTATCCAACCCATAGGCTTGTGTAGTCTACGTCTATTGTTTTGTCGTTGGCAACCTCGCAACGTCGCAACAGCAAATAAGACATATAAACAAGAATACTCCACTTCCGCTATATTTTGTCGATCATGCTGCAAAAGGTTCAGTGGCGCTTCTTTAAGATAACCAGCAAACCAGTTCCATAAATTATTGATCCATTTCTGCTGGTTTCAAAAAGCAACAAACGAATTGTGCCGTGCTTGGGTTGTTGCTGCCAACACGGATCGATGATGGGACAAGACAGCCACCTCACCAACGTGTGCTCAAAACTCCATCCGGCGTTGGTAGTATGCCCTGCCAGATTGCTGCCGTGCATGAGGTGCATCTCATTCATGGTACCTGCTATTAACAGTACCAACATTTACTCAAGTACCACATCCTTATCGTGCATATAGTTCACCTGAACATGGGTACACGACAATAACTGCCATGGGGCGTTGCACGCCTATCATCTCATCTCACTCATTGTAGACGCATTGCGCTGGTGATTGTACGCGGCACGTAAATGGACGGTGGCACGTAGCAGCGGGCGGTAGATTCTCGTCATGCATGGTCGGTGCCTAATTAGTATGGTGGTCGGCACGCATGCGAGTACGCGTGCGTGCATGGTGCTGGGGCCTTGCTTTGCGTGTATCATGAGCTATCTGTTTGTGTGTGCGCATGCGAGCACGCATGTGTGCATGCTGCTGGGCCCTTGATTGATGACTGATGAGTGAGTTAGATGGCAGTTGCAGTATCCTACGGCCCATTCGTGTGTGTATATATATATATATATATATATATATATATATATATATATATATATATATATATATATATATATATACTGGTCATGCATGGTCGGTGCCTAATTAGCATGGTGGTCGGCACGCATGCGAGTACGCGTGCGTGCATGCTGTTGAGGTCTTGTTTGCTTTGCGTGTATGCATGAGCTATTTGTTTGTGTACTCCTCTTGGATTTGGACAGGCTGCTCTGGTACTATGAATATGCTGATTTTCGTGAGCCTGCTGCCTGCTAGATTGGTGGCGGGTAGGAGAAAAGGGGGAGATGATTGTCACCATGCTCCCGAGCGGTACATGAACTCCGATCTGTTTGCAGATGTCAGGGATGAATGCAGTGCCACGACCTTCTGATGTCTTGGGCTCTTTGGACGGTTTGCAAGAAGTACGTAGGTTCTGCGTCCGGCATCGATTGGATTGTCAGGTTTCTTGCTTCCACAGTTATTCAGTGAGCGTTTGAAAGTTCCTTTCCCTCTCCAACTCCCAGTATCAACGCCCACAGACGTGAGGATTCGAAAATTTTATTCTAAGACAATTTAAACAAGACATGACTTCTTTCACGAAAAGCGCAAGACCAAGTCACCATAACTGAGGCCATGAGTAAGGGCCGATTCATGCCTTCAACTGTGTGCAAATTTGGGCGAAGTATAATGAAAGCGAATGTAGGTAACGAAGCTATTCGCTGGAAGATAAAAATGTTGACAGGCGAGAAGATTGAGCAGATCAGCAAGGACAGTGGACAACCTCCACCAGCTGAGTCAATCCACGATACCAAGTACAAGTTTCCTGTGTTCATTAATCACGGCAGGATGCTTCCGGTGATTCCACAAATATAGCACAAGGTCAGCGCACTAGCTTTTATGGAAATTACAGGAATTATTCTAGAGATATGGAGAAGCAATCCTTGCCACGAAGACTGATCAATCACAAGATATTATTAGCCCGGAGGCCAGTTCATTTGCCTGCCTCCGAGGAGATGAACGTGGATGTGGTAAACAGATTGACCTGCAATCGAAGAAACCCACAGGTGGTTAGTACGGAACAGAAGTTGCCGAACAAGGACCAGAGAGTGGTTTACGGGCGTTCAGTCAGTTGCACATACATCCACTTGGGCCGTCGTTGATGACAACCCGATAGCCATCTTCAAGTCCTTCCTGCTTTGTAACAACCTTGGCAACATAGAGGAGGTAGCCAGGTATCTCTACGTGCCTTTCTTCAGCCTATGAAGTGGGAAAATAGGACAAGATGAAATGTATTTCTTTTGGCTTTTGAGGATTACAGATTGTAGACAAGTATACAGTAAAGTGTAACTGATGAGCAGTAAACCCTACCTTTGACAGGCCAGTTAGTCCATCCTTGACTTTGGAGATGATGAGGATGTGCGTTGGAGCTTGAGGGTTTATGTCCCTGAAAGGCAGTACCTAGAACCAAAACATCTGATTGATTATGCGCTTCATAGATTAGGAATACTCATAATCTGTAGCAGAAAAAGAACCACATATTGGGCTGAAGGTTTAGCCATTCACACAGCAGTAAACAGCAGAATCCAGCCAAGCACCCAGTTCACTCAGGAACTTGCAATTTAGAAATCTAGTGCACAGTGCCCATTGACAACATAGAAACTTAGATCCCTATACTCCTGTAACAAGATAGTTGACAAGAACAGCTACTTGGTAAAAGACCAGGTTCCTTGTTCTCATTCAGATAAACTAATTTTGTATAGAAGTGATGAAGTCTAAAAAGAATATGCAGATCTGATAATTACAGTTTTCGTTTACATAATATGCTTTCTACTTTGAAATGGTAGAAGTTCACCAATTTCGGAAGCAGCTTAAATACTAAACAAGACAATGAGACATTGAGCCTTATAAGTTCTAGGCAGCAAGGCTCAGTCAGTCGCCCAGTTTTCTGCTTCACTAACAAAATGTAGTAATCATAATTATCTAGAGATGCGCGCATCATCACGCAGTCCACCTAATAATACAATATTCTTACTGCAATCTGAAACAAGTTTTAAGGGGTTACTTGGCATACACATAACACATAGGTACTAACATTTTTCCAGCATATCAATTCAACATATGGGCACCAACAGCATTTGACCGCTTATTGAGAACAACTCTCTCACAATTTACCGCATCACAATTTCACATGCTTATCAGTTGTCACTTATCAGGAAATTAGTTTCTATAGTACCATGTCCTAAACATAAAGCACGTAATGGAATAGTTGCAGGCAAAGCAACCAACGAATCATCTAATAAGATGTTTTTTCCAACCTAATTGAATATAGAGGAAAACACTACACAATACCTTCTCGTCCTCATAAACCACAGTACAGGGTATTTCCTTTTTGATGATCTTGTCAAATCTGCAGATGCAACAAACATCAGCAACTAATACACTTGCCCGAAGTCTTTCCTGATGATTGTGCACAGTTCAGGTACCTGAACTTTTTCCTTGTCATTTTCAACCCCAAACTTGCTACTGCCAAGCAACCTATCTCAATGATTACAAGCACCATATCTCAGTGTTCATTAAGCTCAGACGGTTTCTTTGTGCATTGCATTAGTTAGTATGAGCTGGCCAATTCAGCAGCCCAAATTTCCCATAGAGAAACTGCTGGTCTCAAATGCTTCAAGCATAATCTATCTTAATCCATTGTTACATCCACTATAAAGCAGGATCATAAGGTAGGATATACACCTAGCCTAATCAATCCCCGCTTACGCGGAGGCCCCCAGAGTTACTAAAGACTGGGGAACCAAATCCCGATCTAGCGTTGGGGATTACCAGATCAACAATCTCCCAAGTCTCAGGTTCCAGATGATAGATGGAGCGGTTACCACTGAACTGTACTGCTAAGGTGTCTACTATAAATCAGTGGGTCTTGCAACAGAAGGAGCGGGGATAAGGGCAGGGTGCTTACATGGTTGGGCTGTCGTTGGGCACGGTGGCGAGCGCCGCCTCCTTCTCCGAGGACATGGTGAGAGATCGATCACCTCCCCGAGCACACAATTGGTCGCCGCCAGCACCGGAAGTGTTCTGTGGTTTACGGCTTTACGCTGAAAAAACTGTTGTTTGGGAAAAAAACTGACAAGTAGGCATTTGTATCTGAAAAAACTATTGTTTAGGAAATTGAATTAACTTCTGAGCAAGGGTAGCTTCAGTGCTTCTTGTTTGCTTCTTTTAATATATAGGACGTCTTGTCAGATGTAGATACGTGCCTCTGCATTTCTGCTCATGCAGGAAGCTGGGCATGGTTATTTGGTTAGCAACAAACATTGTTGTACAGGCAAATCATTGAGCACGCGGTGTAAAGCAGGCATGAGTGAGGCATTCGTTGGTAGGAGATGGGATCAAAGAGAGAAAAACACCATGTGCCACTGTTGTTGGCCTTCTGAACTCCGATTATATAAAAACCAGCTAGAAAATAAAAACATAATATAAGAGACTAATACGACACACTCGCCAAAGACAGACTCCATGTTTTTGAATGGGAAGCCAGAGAAACTAATTAAACAATTGTACAACTGCGGATATGGTCTAGCGTGACTTTGTACGCTTCAGTCCAGGCTCTCGATGGCTCAAGCGCTTATAAGGGGTACCTAGTATGTGTTTTGTCATGGTGTGGATGGATGCATGTAGCCGGCCAAAAATGCAGTTTTCTGTGCACACATGCACATAGTGAAATCAACACAAACTCCTAAAAACTTACCTAAGGTAGGCACCCAAACCTATCTACGGTATGGGACAGCTGAGTTGCACCTACTACACACTGACACAAACTCCTAAAAGCCTATGTAGAGTAGGAGGCGGCGCCTAGAAGGGCCCTCAAGTGACCCTGCCAGTGGACAACAGGTATAGCTCGTGTAATCGCAGTCACGCATGCAGCCACTCAAGCCTAACGTGTTCGTACCAATGTGCTGCATAGCCATCCAAGCCTGCATGCACACCTTGTTTAGGTTGGACCCACTCTCATTGATGAGGTCGTTGCACCTGGTGGTGGCAGAGGCGCCCATGCCTCGTCCAATCCTCGAGCTCTTCCCTATATAACCATGTGGTGTGCTTCCCGGTGCTTCATCGCTTCCTACCGTTGCTTGCAAGTGCCCTCCTTGTGGTTCATATAATTCACCCCCGCAGTAGCTTCATTGTTGTTACTAGCCTTTGTTACATTCAAACGACCAAAGATAGATACTGTGGCATTTATCGGCCACAGATGATGGCATAACCAGAAAGCAGAATCAGATAGGAAGCACACCACAGTAGGGTCTGTGCTATGTAATCTGTCGTAATGAAAGATTTTGTAAAACTAACGCCTAGCTATGAACGTGGCGAGTGGCTAGACAGACCTTTCAATTTGAGCTAACTTAGTTAACCTGTGCATATGAATGTAACAGGCACATTTTGTGCATATACACGTGTCTTGATCATGTCCCACCAAATCGCTTTCACTTTGTGCTTACATGTGTTTAGCGCATGATCTCGATCCTAGGAAGTGGCGCCTACAACCTTGTTCATGCCCTTGCTTTGCTATACAAATGATCGCCTGCTCTGTTATTTTCTTTTCCTTTTGTTTGTGTCGGTCCTCTCCTCTCCTAACCTTCGCCTTGTCGGTTTGTAATTTTTTCCGGTGCTCCGAACATGTACAGCACACATTGATGGCACATGGAAGGAGCTCCCTCTAGCCGGCAAAGGAAGAGGCAACGTGGGGAGAGTGCAGCTTCAATTCCAGGTGTTGATTGTTTACCTTGTGCAGATTCCTGGGTGTTGATAAAATAGATTCCTGGGTTGTCTGATAGCTTGTGCCTTGTGTACATTGCCTTTCCACTGAGACTTCATATTACGGGCCTCCAGCACATGAGTGCCAGCACTGTGGTGCGCAGTTTTGGTACCAAGAGCGTGTGAAAAGGTCATATCCAGTGACGCACGCACCCACTCGCTCATTTCCATCTTTGCTGCAAGGGAGGGAAGGTCAGTTTGCCTTTCCAAAAAGACCCTCCTCCATTCTTAGATGGGCTGCTGAATCCAAATGGTGGTGCTCTTTCCAAATATTTTATTAAATATGTTCGGTCGTACAATTCTATGTTTGCATTCACATCGCTTGGTGCTAAGATTGACACAGGCGTAAACAAGGGTCCTGGTCCATATGTGTTTAGGATTAATGGTCAGCTCCACCATAGAATTGGATCTTTGCTGCCCGATGAGGGTGCGTCCCCAGTTTATGCACAGCTTTACATTTTTGACACTGAAAACAAAGTTCAAAATCGAATATCGATTTTTGATAGGCATAGGGAGTCTGACGATGGTAACCAGGTTGACAAACAGATAGTTGAAGGCTTGGTACGAATGTTTGATGAATCAAATACACTGGTAAAATCATTTAGGGCAGCTAGGGACTTACTGGTACAGAGCCGGTGCCAGCCGTTATGGCTTAGGCTATTACATGATAGGTCCAAGAACACGCCCCAACATAGTGCGCCGGCAGGGTCTGAGATAGCTGCTTTGATAGTCGGGGACTTCTCTGAGGAAAAAAAGAGCCCAGATATAATCATTCAGGATAGGGGTGGCGGCCTTAAACGAATTAGCAACCTGCACGCAAACTATATGGCACTACAGTATCCGGTTTTGTTCCCTTATGGGGACCAGGGTTTCAAAATAGGAACCAAGTACAAAAGGTCAGCGACCTTGAGGGTTGGAGCTAGAGCTGAGGTCACAATGCTTGAGTACTATGCTTATATATTACAGCAACGTAGATGTGAGGCAACCACATTGATACGTGGCGACCGATTATTCCAGCAATATATTGTTGACGCCTTCGCATCCGTGGAGGAGAATAGGCTTAGGTTTATAGTTAAGAACAATAAGAACATGAGGTCAGAGGTGTACAAGGGCCTCGAGGATGCGCTTCGCAAGGGTGATGTTGATGGCGGCGGCGTTGCTAAGAAGGTTATTTTGCCTGCTAGCTTTACAGGGAGCAAACGGTATATGGCACGTGCAGGTATAGCTAGCAATTTCCATCCTTCGTCGCTATGTTTCTTATTTGAAAGATAGGCTTCACTAGGCATCTAGTGGACGCTTACTGCACAATGGATTTACCAGGGCAAACCATTTGAGTAGCTGATTTGTCTAACTGTTGTCCCATGTGTTATTTTTTGCCATCCAGTTAGGGTCGTCCATGCTAACAGCGCCTCATGGAATAGCATATTTGATTGCCTGCTATCTTTCTAATCCTGGTACCCCCATTTCCTGTTTCAGTACTCTACACCATTGAGTTCCAAAAGCATGGTCTGCCCCACGTTCATATTCTGGTTTGGCTTGAAGGTAACACTAAAGACCCTTGTCCTTCTTTTATTGACTCAATAATATGTGTAGAGATACCGGATAAATCATCTGACCCCCTAGGTTATAGTCTTGTCGATGAATTCATGGTGCATGGCCCTTGTGGTCAACTGAATCAGAATTGCCCATGCATGAAAAACAACAGGTGCTCTAGGTTCTTCCCAAAGGGCACTCAACCAAACACAATTGTTGGTGAGGATGGCTTTGTGCAGTATAGGCGCTGTCCTGACACTGGCCACTTTGTCGAGCGATATGGTGTTAAACTTGATAACGAATGGGTTGTCCCATACAATATGACATTGCTAAAAAGATTTAGAGCACATATAAACGTTGAATGGTGTAATAAAACACATCTTATCAAGTACCTGTTTAAATATATTACGAAAGGGCCGGACCATGCTAGGGCTGTCATTGAGACGTGTGCACCTGACGTTACTGGGGATAATTCGCAGGTTGAGGTTGGTAATAGCTACCTTAGTGCCCAGCCATTAGATTCCCAGAGGTAGCCTGGGGATGTGGATGAGGTGTGTGAGTACATCGATTGCCGCTATCTATCTTCGCATGAAGCTATCCGGCACTTGTTTGAATTTGATATTCACTATAGGACCCCTGCGGTGGAAAGGTTGGTTATGCACCTTCCTTTCATGAATAATGTTGTGTACCTAGCTAGCCAATCCTTGTCTGCTATTGTACATGACCATCGTTACATGCAGACAACCCTCACCGAATGGTTTTCTGCTAATAGGAAGTTCCCGTGCACTCGAGAGTTAACGTATATAGAATTCCCAGCAAAGTGGGTCTGGAATAAAAGGTACAAGGAATACAAAAATTGGCAGGGCTATATATATCAATCCTAGTTGTGGTGAGTTGTACTACCTTCGTATGCTCCTCAATGTTGTCAAGGGTGCTACTTCATACGAAGACCTCCGAACTATTAGTGGTGTCCTATATACAACCTTTAAGGATGCGTGCCAGGCTATGGGTCTTCTTGGCGATGATAGTGAGTGGCATGAGGCCCTTAGGGAAGCATCTATGTGGGGATCAGCTGCTCAGATGCGGCAACTTCTTGTTACTATAGTCCTTTTTTGCTCTATCTGTGACGCAGCCTCCCTTTTCAATGAATTCTATGAATATTTTATTGACGATATACTTTACAACATTAAAAAGATGGTGCAACTGCCTACCTATAATGTTCCAGAGGATCACCTAAAAATTATGTTTTGCTTGAACTGGATAGTTTGTTTGTCAAAAACGGTGGTTTAATGACTGACCATGGTTTACCAGAACCTGATCGAACCATGCGTAGTAAAGTTACGAATAGGCTTCTAGCTGAGGAACTAGCCTGTGACTGTGATTACCTCGTGCGTATCCATGGTACTCTCCTTGGCCAGCTGAACGTTGAACAGAAAAATGTTTATGATGTTGTCATGCAGTCCGTCTATGGGAAGTCAGGCCAGTGTTTTTTTGTGTATGGATGCGGTGGCACCGGCAAGACATTCCTTTGGAATGCAATTATTTCATGTCTGCGATCCGAGAACCTTATCGTCCTCGCTGTGGCCTCATCTGGAGTTGCTTCCCTATTACTACCTGGAGGCCGTACTGCGCATTCCCGGTTTAAAATTCCTATAGTTATTGATGAGACGTCCGTGTGCAATATTAAGAGGGGAACTTTTCTTGCTGACTTAATAGCACATAGCTCTTTGATCATATGGGATGAGGCGCCTATGACCCACCGACATTGCTTCGAATCTTTAGATCGTAGCATGCGTGACATTCTTGGGCAGACAGATCCTTCGTGTTTTAATAGGTTGTTTGGTGGTAGGACCGTGGTGCTCGGCGGAGATTTCCACCAGGTGCTACCTGTGGTCAGGGCGGCAGCAGGTTAGACACCATTGATGCGTCCATAACTAACTCTTATCTGTGGACTCATGTTAAGATTCTAAAGCTAACAATCAATATGCGCTTACTTGGGATGTCTCGCAGTGGTTTGCCAACTGATCAGGTGAGAGCATTTAATGATTGGGTCTTGAGTATTGGGGATGGCACTGCTGGTGGTAGTAATCATACTGATGATGGAGACTCTGAGCTGGTTGAGATATCTCATGACATCTTGGTTCCGAAACTTGGCTCCCCTATTGATAATATCATAAGACCTACCTATCCCAATTTAGACACATTCTACTAGACCCAAACTACCTAAGGGAACGGGCATCATTGCTCCAAAAAATGATACCATCCATGAGATTCCTTTCTTTAATCCCAGGACATGAAAAGGTATACCTTAGTTCTGATTCTTTGGTTGAAACCTCCAAGGACCATGGTAACGCAGACCTACTTTACCCTGTTGAATTCCTAAACTCCCTACAATTCAAGGGCATCCCTTCTCATAAACTTATACTTAAGGTTGGCTTGCCCAGAATGTTGTCATGTAATTTAAACCAGAGTGTTGGCCTTTGCAATGGTACACGTCTTATAATAACCCAAGTTAGGTGACCGCGCCTTCGGAGGCTCGAGATAATAACCGGCTCTCACATTGCCGACAAAGTTCTCCTTCCTAGAGTTTCGCGTTGCACATGTCAAGTAGTAAATGGCCATTTGCTCATTGCAGCATACAATTTCGAGAAGATTGTGATATGCAATGACTATAAATAAGAGCCAAGGACAAACTTTGCATAGTGTTGGCCTATACCTACCGCGCTACCAGCTTTTTTTCTCATGGCCATTGTATGTTGCTATATCACGTGTTACATCTAGAGATGGCCTACGTGTTCGATTGACAACGGCACGCAGACCTTGCCTCTAACTCATCAAAAACATTGTTTACAAAGAAGTTCTTCGGATGCTCGTTTTTTTTCCCTATATATGTTGGGTCCACGCATTTGCGGTGCTATGGTCTCCTAGCTTATCTCGCATTGTAGTGCTCTCATTTGATACGCTTTTTTCTTTTGTTGGTGGGCCGCCACCGGATGGAGTACACCTTGGTATCACAAATTAATCCAACAAGGCGCAATTGGACCATCAAGGTTAGAGTTGCTAGGATGTGGAAACTATCTTCACTCCTAAGTGGAAGGGTGTAATCGCCATGGAACTTGTTCTCGTTGATGAAGAGGTATGCCCCTTGCTACATGCGGATATATGCCATTTCCCTTAATCGTGGTCGTGCCATCCGAGACTCTCTACATCGTATGTGGATATTATAGCTTGCTTGGGCATAAAGACCTTAGCAAATTTGCTGATTCTTTAGTTGAAGGCAGCTCCTATATGATTAGAAAATTCCAAGTTAGCAGGTAAGCAAGGAAGTATAGCCCTGTACCAAACCCACAAACAATCTATTTTACACCGTGGACTGTCAGAGAGGAGATACCTCAGAGCCGGCCACCCAAATTTCCCTCTATGTTTTCAATTTTGTGGACTTTGAGGAATTAGCCTGAGATAGAGGAACGGACATGGCCTAGTAGGTATGCACTGCCCTTGCCTTGCCTATTTAGGTTCCCTTTTCCTATTTTTTGGGTTTTACTTCGCAGGTGACATGGTGTTTGGATTCCCAACAGATGTTATCGGACAACTTACAGTCATACATCCGGTGGTGCGATCTAGTGGGCTAAATGGTGTGTGCGTGCGGAGGGTGGTGGGGCTACGTGATCTAAGGTTGGTTCCGTGGTGGTTTATGAGTGTTTTGGTTAGCATACACTTATTGTGACTACCCTTGCAGCGACCATCTCTTACAAATTACATTGTGGGGTGAGCATGCAACCTCGTTTGAGGACCAGCTCCTTATTGAAACCATTGATAAAGCTGAACCCATTGTGATGATTTTTGCTGGGGTGCAAGTGAAACAGTACTTAGGTGCGTGCTATTTATCGTATCCTTTCCATGTATCCTCTGCATTACCCCTAGTTCCTATTATAACCTGTCCAGCCCATTGCCAACATAGGTGCCACAACATGTGCGAGCGGTGATGGCACTAAATGGTAGATGAACATTGACCTTCCAGAAATGAATGCTTTTCGTGTTAGGTAATACGATTCACCTGCTGTTCAGCCTTTAATGATTTGCAGGGTGTGTAAATGGCTGTTGTCCTTGTCCTTAGTTTACAGGGAAGAGGCTCGGAAGTTGTGTTCCTACCCGGCGATGATGATGCAGAGGCGGGTGTTGTTGACGAAGCAGGCGCCAACAGGAAAATTGTTGCCGAGCTCCTAGCATTGGATCCTCATGACAGCAATGTATTGCCTCCTTCGTACCAATTACCTATGTGCACTACTCAGGTCAGGTTGCTGAAATTTGGTCTGCCCTTCCATGTAGGGTGTTCATTTCACCTGCAACACGATTATAAGAGAGATAGACGTCTCCAATGGTTGGTGGTATAAAGGTTGCAATACATGCAAGCGGGGGTTGAAGGCTACTTTCGATGGCTTCGAATGCACTAACTACGATGAGCCTAAGCCAGTGGTTATTCCCAGGTAATCCTTGCTTCAACCGCATCTCGTCCCTCCCCACGACAAAGGTGGCTAGCTTGTTCTCGATGTGGCTTCTTCTTTCCCACCAAAGCTATAAGCTAAGTGTGATCATCGAGGATACCACCGGCACAGGAAAATATTTCTCTTCAGAGGAGAAGTGAACATGTTGTTCGGTGGACTACCACGAGCTTGTTGAAGAAAGCTCATCCAATCGATTTTTGCTACCGCACCCTTCAGCGGCCTTGTTGGTCGAAGGTATGTCTTCAGTGGTTATCAAAGAGCAAACCTTTAGGATTGGGCAGCTATGCTTCCAGGCTAGGAGGGTGTTCCCCGATCCAACGGCTTCTGAGGCTCGTGGTCCTACCGGACATTTGCCACAAGATGCTAAGAATCCCAAAGCTATGACCAAGATTGGGACATCAAGTGTTGCCTCTGGAAAAGACGACCAGGCACACGTTCTTGTCATTCCTGAGGTTCCTAGCAATGCAGAAGGTGGCTCGACCCCTCCTCCTACACCTGCCACAATAGCTACTACCAAAACCTCATCCATCAAGGGGAAGGAGGTACCCTCTGATGTTCATGAGGAGCATGGGTATGTAACTTTGTGGACTAAGTAATCTAAATCATTTGCCATACCCACGTGGTGCACTCTTTGCACCGCTCGAAATTAGTTTAGAAGGTATTACATTAGGTTCCTCCAACATTGAACCTTATGTGTGGCTATGGTCACCTTCCCGGTTGGAGTACTGTCCATGCATGGGTGTTTTTCTTATATAGCTTTTTTTGCAGAACTATACTTGGCAAGAGACCGAGGTCTGCTCGCAAGGATCTATTCCCTGCAAAGAAAGCTAGAGCAAGGTAGCTTATTCATTCTTATACGGTTTTATTGTTTGGTTCCATCAGTTGGGTGACAAAGTATTTCTAATTTGCAGCGATGCGTAGGCCTACGTCCTTGGGCTCCACCATCAACCACCTATCGCTACACAGCTTCATCCAAAAAATCTGATGCTGTTCTATGCGCTCCGTGTTGGTGCCATAATCGGTGTTCTAGTTTTAAGTGTGTTATGTAGTGGGTAGTGTCCCGTTGTGGTATGAACTTGGCCTATGAGTCCTTACTTGTGTTGGACTTTGGAGATCCCTGGGCCCATGTATCCATTAGTTCACTATGCCAGTTTAGTAGATAAGGATCTTTATGTCTTCTTCTTAGGTGCAGTGCCTAAACTAGGGACTTTACCTGTCGGCCAGAGTAGTTTGGCACTATGTTGCCACCAGCCATTTTCGGTTGCTGAGCTCGAAGAAATAGTTTGTATGCCCCCCTGTTTGTTTTATCTCCGTGTGTACTAGCTTCAAGTCGATTAAAGTGTTCCGTCTAATTGTCTCCCTTGTGCACGTATCCAGTGCCTTGTACATTACACTACTATCTATGTAGTGTGTGCGCTCGCACCTTGAGTCCTATGTTAAGTTTGTGTGTTTTGGTTCGCATGAGGATTGTACCTCTTGTCTGTGCTCTGGTTGGTGAATGGGAAAAAATAGAAAACAGGAAAGTTTCACCATGGAGATTGTGGAAATCAGGATGATGGAGTAGGGGCGATGGACACTGACCTGATTGTTTTGTTGCTGCTTCCGTTCAACGGTCTGCATGAACCAATTGCCCAAAAATTGGATGCCCGTTGGGTTCCTGACATAAATATATTGCCATCGGAGGCAAGTTGTGCATGAAAGGCCTGCCAAAATTTACCAAGCATCAAAGTGAGATGTCTAGTACGTATGATGGTTGCGCTTTAGCAGTCTCACCACTGCCTACATTTAGTTGATGCCAGATTTTATTATTTAGTATGGTCATCAGGAGATCCATTCCAGCTGCGCCACCAACAACGGTCAATGGGGCCGTTCGGCTGACATGAAAATCAGCTGAAAAACACTGTGCACGGCTGAAAACACTGTGCACTCTCTCACAAATTCCTCCAGATTCATCCAGATTCATCCAGATTCCTCCAGATTCCTCCAAATTCCTCCCAGCGAACAGGCCCAATGCTGCTGGCAGTTCAAAGGCAATGATTTTTTACTAATACCGGGTGGTTCGTATAGCTCCTACCTTGTGGAGGACAAGCCACCCACTTATTGTCCAACATATATGTTTCCTATCCAAAAGTGGCAACATGAGAGCGTTGCTTTCCCTGTTCCCACACCACCGTGGTGGCTGCGTGGCCTGTGTCCCCGTTACCGCCTCCCCTTCTCCTGTGTTCATCCGCCTTGATTCGGCTCTTCGGACATGGTGGGAGAGAGCTGGGAACCGAGTCCTCGAAAGCGTGGCCTGTTTATTTCCTTGGTGTCTTTGTTCATGGGCTTTAAAAGTTCTTTAAATTGGAACATCAGTGGGGAAACAATTAGGCACGTACTACAAAGGAAAGGATGCAGCAGATTAGTCCACCTGTGTTGTGCCATAAATGGGCTGTGCCATAAATGTACTGGGCAATCCATAAATGGGCTGGGCAGCCTATACTGTGCACAGTTGTGGCCACAGGGGAGTTATGGACTACCTAACTGTACTTTGTCCTATTTCTCACAGCCACCTGCATGCTGTGCTCCTGTTTCTCGTTTCATCTGCCTCATGCAAGGCATTAGATGCTGCATGCAGGGGAGTAGCTGGCAGTTTTTTTTTGCATGTGCAGGAATATAGTGGCTCATAGTAGGTTTCCAACGTACAAAGGAGTAGTTGATAGTAAATTTATATATAAGGGAAGAAGACACATGTGGTGTACATTTCTCCTACCGTAGTAACTATCCTATCTGGGAAGGCCAGCTGAATTTTTTTTGGCCTTTTATGTATGTCCCATCAATTGTCCATTCACTTCATTGGATGCTGCTTTTTTCTAGTCCTTATCCCCTCCACAGGGACACATTAATTGCATGTGGGGCTTCCTCTCGCCGACCAAGAAAGAGGCAGCATGGCCTATCGATGGAACTGGGTCGTAATTGGTGAACCCAATTCTCACCCATTCTACCCATTTAGCTCTATGGACACGCCGTGATGATGGCTTCTAAATACCACATCCATCAAACTCTGATGCAAGGGTTTACAAGGTACATTTATGTATTGTTGTAGATATTTCTTTGTGTGTGTGAGTGCAGGTCGTGCATCTTGCCGAATGGGTGTGGGCCTGCAAGATATGTTCCTATTAACTGCTGTCATTTTTTGTGTCCAAGGCTTCCATCATTCACTATTAAGTTAGTACACGAGCTGGTCAATGAAAGTAATAGAGCAACTAGGTAAGTGAAATATGGCCATGCATGTGCACTACTATCAGTAGGGTGGAAGATCTAATACACAAGGGTGACCTAATGTGTGTTTTTTCATGGGGTGGATGGATGCATGTAGCCGGCCAAAAATGTAGTTCTCTGTGCACGCGTGCACATAGTGAAACCAACACAACTTCCTAAAAGCCTATCTAGGGTAGCCACCTAGACCTATCTACGGTATTGGACAACACTGACACAGATTCCTAAAAACCTATGCAGGGTAGGAGGCGGCGCCTAGAAGGTCCCTCAAGTGATCCTACCAGTGGACAAAAGGCATGCAACACTTGGGCCTAACGTGTTCATAGCAATGCACTGCATCCGGCACCTGCCAGATTGGTGGCGTGCCTGAGGTGCATCTCATTGAAGGTACCTACAGTTAACAGTACCAATATTTACTCAAGTACCCCATCCTTGTCGTGCATATAGTTCACCTGCCCATGGGTTCATGTCCACCGGCAATACTACACCTGTGCAGGCTTCTCTATTTATATGGCAGGCTTCATGTGTAGGACTGCACTAGCAGTCTGCAAGCAGGCATAGGTCAGCAATAGGTGATTCAGCCTTCCAAATTTCTGCTTGCGAGTTGCGATAGGTTCCTGGTATAGCTACGAAAACAGCGCTTGCTATGGTCCATGTGCCAGGCGTTGGTCGAGTAGATAAATTACAGGAACATACATTGTCAGACCATTAATGTTACTTTCAGCAACCTTATCTTATTTGGTCCTCTTTTCAGACATTAGCATGTGCCAGTGTGAATTTTTATTTGAAACAAATATACCTATAGACATGAAGTCGTAACTATATTTGCTTCTATTTTAAACCTAAAAGCTATGTCGCCTGTGTATGCACCAGTGTATGTTATATGCCTCACAAAGTAGTTTCCCACTCATCTAACAGGAACATGGATAAGGGTCATAGCATCGTCATCAACATGGATAAGGGTAAGAGCGTCATCGAGGAACTAGCGCCGCCACTTCCATCGGGTGGTTTGGGTGCCCATGTCCCCGTGCCACCACTTCCATCGGGTGGCTTGGGTGCCCATGTCCCTGTGCCACCACTTCCATCGCGCGGCTTGGCTGCCCATGTCCCCATGCCCCAGGTATTACTTGATTTAGTTCGCTTTGAATGAAGCATGCTGGTATTGTGTTACCCCATAACGCCATTCGCTAAAACTATTAGCAACATCACCCCGCTATTTGTGCACCGTGATTAGTTGCGGTACGACCGTCCACATGCCTAAATGAGTTCACGTGGTACCTTAATTCTCTGGGTCCACCTGTACACGTGAAGATGTTCTAACTCTTCAAATTTGCTTAACTTTGTTGTAGGATTAGGTTTTACTTAACATGTCACGCAAAAGCATGCTAAGACAGATCCTTCCCAAGATAGGCGCGGTTATTCGCACCGAGGGAGCAGTTAAGGTGGATACCAAGAAAATGATGGCTCGGCTCAAAGATTGAGATTCGTTCGAACTCGGCGCAAGGGCTTGCGGAAGTTCGAGACTTTCCACAATGCCCCTTGCATGACCGAATATGAGGCACAAGAAAGTGTTTCGAGCAAGCAATCTGCTATTTTATAGCAATGCTGAATATTTGCATCAATGATCTAACTTATCCTGCCTTTATGGAAACGTACATAAGCAACTCTAACCACTTCATGTCCTGGTCCCAACTTGTTCGCACCAGTACGTACGATATCTCAAGCGTCTGACGCATTTTACAACCTATTGAAGTCACATAAAAAACTGCTTGACCACCTCGGCTCCATCTATTCAAGCTATGGTGATATCCTTTCGTTAGCTGATCCTCTTACATCCATTGGAGTAGAGCCCTCTCCTAGACCAGACCCACGGTATGTCCAACTTGTCGAACAGCTATTCAGCCTTGTGCTGGAGAACACCCCCACATACATTCCTTCTGGGAGTCTTTAAAGGTATGCATGCTCCTTGGTTTGTGCTAGTTTCCAACCACTCTTCTATTTTCTTCGGAATGACTCGCTAACCTGTACTTATGCACTCCCTGGCAGGGACACAATCACCAGAGCTCTCTAGGAAGTCCGGAGATGCTACGTTTGGAGCCCTATGCTATCCTAGCAGTCTCTTAAGGATGTTGTAACCTGGTACTATGACACAATGGTATGTACCATCCAGCGAATATTCCATGGCTAATACCAGCACATGTGTAGGTAGCAGCCCATGGCTCCTTCCGTCCACCTAGAATCCTGGTCTCCAATATGTTATCTAGCAGTGTTAGTCTCCTATGCTATTCTAGCATGTATGTTACTAAGTACCTATGTGTGTACCTTTGGTTGTGTATATTCTCTCATATGTACTACCCAATGTCCTTGTTTGCTACCTTGAGATAAATATATGTGTTGGGTGTTTGTGATGGCATGTATTCCATATTGGAATACCAGGAACGTTCCCTAATCCAGATCTATTATCTGGGAATATGCCAAACTGCATTTAAGCATGGACAATGGCAATTCATTTTAGTGGTGATCTAATCAGATGTTTAAAAATACAAGCAAGCTGAGCAACTAATTTAACGTCAATGAAACACGCCAGTACACCCACACCTAAAACCTTTAGCAGGGCAACACTGACCTTATGCATCGTTAAACAGAGTTAGTCAATGCGAGGGGTCAGGAAGCTCACCCAAATAAGGCAATTTTTATGATAGATATCAAATCCGTGCACACTAAAAGTTGGGGCACCCTTTAAGGATCCAGTAATTGTAAAGCCCTCAGCCTGGGTCAACCAAAGAGAGTGCATGCAAAAAATAGAAACAAAAAAATAGTATGAAACTCTTAATTCACACAGTACAAAGAGTGAACCAACAAGTTATGTGGTGAGGCTAAGGAAAGATAAACCACGGCAGACCTCTTTTATTCCGCAGCTTCTGGGTTTATAACTGATGCATTCAAGATATCTTAGGTCAGCGGCAATGCGATTACGCTTAACTTCTTGCCCTCGAAGTATGATCCTAAAGTAATTTGGTTCCTGCAGATACAACACAGAAGCATAGCCCTGCAGAATGCTATGTCAGCAACCAACTCACTGGTATTGTGCAGGAGTGTTAAACTATATGATGCTCACCCTAAAAGAATAGCGTAGTCGATTTGCCAAATGCTTCTCATTAGTTCTTTTTACAAGGCTACTAATTTCTTCTGGATTTGGCTCTCCGCTTATCATAATATTCTGAAATGCAAACAAACAGCATGACCTATGATGAGCAACCCAGCAGGGAACACCAAAAAAAATGTTCCCCAATAGTATTCCAATAAATTCAAGAGGTACTGTGATACGCATTCTGACAATATACAACATAAGCAGCTACAAAAAAATAAATTCTTACTTATTGAAAAGACAATCAACAAATTGCAGCAAATTTTATAAGATGGGTTGACATTGTTAGCAGCGGTATTCCAATAGATGCAATCATCGGAGTTGCGGATGTTACTTTAACAATAAAAGCAGTAGTTACGTTAAATCATTGAAGTGGTATATTTGATGTTTAACTCCAGATTCGTGCCAAACTCGAGCTCCAAATTACCATCACCGTTGTACCATTCATTGAACACTATAATCTTGGTGTCATGTGTACTGGTGCTGCAGAACTATTCACCAGTAATAGTTTGGATCAACCATTACCATTTTAAATAATCTATATATTACTAACAGATACTAAATGAGTTTGTGGCAGCTACATCAACCTGTTGAGGCGTATTATTTTATTTAATTGGTTTTTTGAACACAGTTGCCATGTATTTATATTGAAAACAATTTATCCAGCTTATACCATACATTCTGCATGATCTCTTCTTCTGTTGTAAAAGGGGACCATTTCAACAACACTGACAAATTTGAGGAGAATTGCTCCGAACCATGATGCTCCAATCGTTGAGTTTGTCCTTTCCTTAGATTGCATTTATAATCCACCTAAGAAGAGAAAATGTATCATCAGAAACAAGGGAAGTGGTACCAATGCCAACCAAATAAAAAAAACGCACAGCATACCATAGGAATTACAACATCTGAATGTCCTGTTTCCAACAAGAAAGTGTAACAAGTCTGATGCCAATGAGAAAATTTTATAGCGATGGCATCATAAAATTATTGGCTCTAAAGACTGAACAGACCAGCTTCCCCGTGTAACAGTGCATTGTGCCAATGTGGCTTCGATGCTTAGCAGTCATGACATGGAACAAAAAGATAGTGCCATTATATGCCTAAACGGTACAAATGTTGTAGGCATGGATTGGAAGACTGAAAAGGTGCAAAAAGAAGCAGCTTTACTCTCTCTCTCTCTCTCTCTCTCTTAATTTTAGTGCAAAACAGTGTGTAAAAGAATGACAGCTAGGAAGGGGGTATTTGTATCCCCCCAGTTTCAGTTGTAGCCCCTCTTAATCCCATCAGCTATCATACTCATAAACACAGATGTAAAAAAAGAAACAATGGATCAGACATGATCACAATATGAATCTAGTCAGTCTACTAGATGTTTCTGCAGATCAAAATAGCCAGAAAGGTCAGTTGATTGTTCGTTGGTCTATGTTAACTCATGGCTGATTGGCAAAAAAGCTCCATCTTGTAATAGCTATATTATCAGTAGTCAAAACTTAAAGATACAGTTCATGATTTGATAGCATACAAAATATCAATTTTAGAATCATCCATTTAGTAGCATCTAGGCATCTAGCATATAGCACAAGTAACGACAAAGAATAAAGCATTTTTGTAGGCCAACAATCTGCACTGCATAAATATAGAAGGTCAATGTCCATGGCGTTGTATTTGATTCTATGGCTAACATTTTCATTGATAGCCTCGTCTCTTATCTTCATTGTCTCATTGATATCACCATCTCTCAAGAGCATAAATTCCAAAACATCGAAAGATATCTGATCCACACTAAAACATGCGTCATGAAGATAAAACGATCCTACCATCAAGGCTGTTTTGTTTCATCATAGGTTCAGCTTGCCATCACATGATTTTAATAGCTTGATCATGGCCCTCATTTCTTATCTACATTTTGGTCATGAGGAATAACTACTACCCCATTCCATTATGTAAACTAAAGAGGATTAGGAAAAGATTATCTTGATTGGCTTCCAATACATGAAAGAATGGGTTGGTCTATCACCATAGCATTCCATATGATACCTTGCCAATCAAAGAGTGATTCATCACAGAAAATGGCAGGATGCTACCAAGGTGGACAAGATCATAATAAGATAAGATCATTCTCCATATGGTATCAAACAGGCCAAAGTAGCTATGTACTATCATAGAGCAGATGCTCAGCTAATGGATGAGTTTGAGTTTTATCCAAAATCTTATCAACCGCAGCAAACTGTCTTGTAAAAACACATACATTGACGCCACGAGTTCACCTATCAAGTCCTCCCAGAAACGACCTAAAACTACCTTTTTGAATCTACTTATCCATTTGCCACCATTCTGATTTGCAGATCCTGGGCAATTGAAAACCATTAACCACTAGGCACAGGGACAGACATACAACACGTAGACAAAGAGAACAGAGAATGACACATCCTGAATAATACCTCCTAGAGGGGACGAATGCCATCCTTGAGGAGATGAAGGTCGGTGGGACTCGGCAGGGAAGAGGGACGCGCAGGGTGGCAGTAGCAAACCCAGAACGATTCGACCTTCAAGTATTTTAAAAAAAGGAAACAGCGGTCAGCTGAACTGAGATTAGGAATCCCCCACAACAACAACCATCCAAGAGACATATTGTGCTGACATCGATGGGCTTCTTGATGTTGTCTTCCTACGCCTGCGGCCTCGCACCAGCCGTCCGGCACGTGTACCAGAGCACGGTCTTGCGCTGCAGACACATGGCCAAGATTCGGTGAGTCAAAACATGCTTCTACAGCCTCACCAAACAATCTACCACGCACAACGGTGATATGAGGTGCAAAGCCTCCAATTAGTTGGGGCGTGAGACAGATCTACCTGCGGGGGGATCTTACCCTAGGGGGGTAGAGCCCGGCCTTGAGGTCGCGGTTGCGGCGCTCGGTCTCCTCCGAATCCGCTTCGTCTTCCTCGGCGGCTGCGAGCGCGTCATCCTTACACGCGTGCAGTACCTACTCCTCCTCCTGCTCGGTCTCCTTCTCCACCACCGCCTCCATGGTGTGCCCTTCCACAGCGATTTGGTCGGCTGGATGTAGCAGGTTTGGTCAGAACTCTCGACTAGGAAGAAGGCTCACTACGACTAGAGGAGAGGAACGGGAAAGGTGCCAAAGAGAGTGTAAGGTCTTAGGCCTTTTTCTCTTTTTCTCTTGGGCCTGCCGCGAGAAGCAGCGTCCTAGATAAAATCCTTTGGTGGACAGTCTCAACAAGACGAAGTTCCGTCAAAATCTTTTTCCGATTTGCTCAAAAAAAGGCAAAATCATCTCGCCATACAATGATGTCCGGTCAACATTCTCAAAACGAAAAATAAGAAACTATATTCGCAAAATTTCAAGCAGCATTTTCCTTGGAATAACCCCGCTCACACAGGTAACCAACCATGGCGTGTCACAGTCTGAGGTATCAAAGTTCAAATCGTGAATCCAGATATAAAGTGACTACCAAAATGAAATCACGTGTAGGTTTCTAAGATGAAGTAATCGTGTGTATGTAACTAGGTACTATGTTCAAACCTGGAAGGTTCTGCTTCAAAGGACGCGTTATAGCCTACAAACCCGTTGTGGATTTTCCATTAGAACACAAGAATATTTTTCCAGAGGAGAATATTTTGTTGCGAGAGCGATACGGTGGTGTAACTTGGCAAAGGTACTTGGTTAACCGCCTCTATACCAGCGCATTGCGAGCAATGTCGTCATGTGGTAGATGTTCCACAGGGGCCCTTGGTTTCATCGCGGCGCCATAAACATTTAAACAGGGAACTTTACCAACTTACACGTAGTGCAAGCAGTGGGGTCACTGAGCACGGAACTAACAATGGATTGTGAGGAAAGATTCAGACAGCAAGGGTTCCTTTCGCGGCCAGGGGCCAGGAAATCAAAAACTACAACAGATTTACTTTTTAAGAAAATTCCGATGTTCTGCTGGGACACCCACAATTAGCTGATACATTGTTCTATGTCAACCAACCATACCTGGTCTGCTTGCATCTGAATGGTTGCTTTTCTTGTAACCCGTTTGTTTTTTGCCTCGAGAGACCTAAGTAAGGCTAACGAGGTCTAAGGGTAAATTGGCATAGCAAACACAATGGATAAAGCAAAATGCACGTCCAAACGTCCTTATACGGATACAACATGCAAGCACTCGCTCTCCCATTCTGAACACATCGTTTGTCTCCCATGACTCAGCGATTCTTAACATCTACGGATGAGATACAACGGAAAGATTACAACACTAGACAATGGCGATGATAAGCACTACTAACTACGGGTACATGTCCCCTAGGACAACTCGTCTACTTTGTCGGACCAAACGGCTTCATTCCTGACCTCAGTTGGTTCTTCTTCTGCACTGGCTAAGGATCTACCTCGTCTCATGGTGGTTACTGAGTGAGGGCAGTAAGGACTCTACTTTGATACCTTCGAGGGTGGAGGTGCTGGTGGTACTGCAACACCGGTTCTCCTTCTTTCCGGTGGGTGGACAGGCATTCCCTCCAAGACCAAGGGCTCTTGCCTTTCTGTGTCAAGTGTCCTACGCTTGGCCCTTGTGACCAGATAAGCATCCTCTAGCTGCTGGGTGTGCCGATCTTCAGCCTCCTTTAGGGCTTCCGCCATGGCAGTCTCACGACTTTCTGCGGCTGCCGCATTGGCGTGTGCCTCAACGAGTTGCACTTTGAGCATCCTGGAAAAGATCTCGGCTTCCTCAGCTCAGCGGAGGCACTTCCTCAGCTCCAAGGCCTACCGATCATACTGCTCATCTAGAGCAATCAAATACGTGGCCAGATATACCACAGTTGGGCTGTTTTCTTGCGCGCCCCCCACTTGCAAAGCCTCCATGCGAGCCCTCCATACCTATCGATTCTTTTCCAAAGGTGGAAAGAACTTCATGGGGGTATGAGCAATTGGCTCTTCATAGATCTGGCAAAGATACCGTAGGGCTTTGCAAGCCACAACTTGGTAGGTGTCGACGAAGCAGAACTCGGTTGCAGTCACATTCCAGGCTTCAGTGATGTCTAGGAACTCCTCACTCTTCCCAATATAGACAGTGACCTCACATCGCTCAGTGCCATGTTTCTCATACTCACGACCCTCATACTCAGGGCGATCCTTGACTCCGAGTTTTTGCAAGGTGGCACACAGGATTTTGGGGAAACCCTTAGTGTTCAGGCAATAGCTGCTAACCTAGGCTCCTGCCATCTTTGGTGGATGATGGTTACAAGGAAGGCTCAAGCGAGAAGCTTGCTCAGGAAAAAGGCTAGGTGAGCTGAGACTCACCGAGTGGTGGTACCAAGTGGCTAGGCTAGGCCTTTTGTAATGGCAGAGCGGTCATTGGTCCTGGTGCAGAGACCAATAAAAGGAAAGCGGCAGGATTTTTACGCGCATGAAACAAGCAGTGTCCGAACCCATTCCCTAAGGTATCCAAAAATTCACTAAGTAAGTTTGAAAGCACTGGACATCTTCACCTACGTAGGGAAGGCATGCCGAATCGGCGGCCTTCTAGGGTGTCCACGTACGCTCTTTTTAATTGGTGCGTTAGATCGAAATTCCATGACTCAGATGAGGCGCGTCACGATGAAGCAAGTGGACGATTCAATGAAGTATGGCTTCCCGGTGATCGTGACGTGGCACGCAAAATGGACGGTGGCGCCGTAGTAGGAATGGTGGATTCTCGACATGCATAGCCGGGTGCCTAATTAGCATGATGGTCAGTGCGCATGCAAGTACACGTGTGTGCATGCCGCTGATGCCTCCCTTCATGTTACCACCGATAAAAACAAGTCGGTAGGTGGACACATTTAATGCCTCTCCTTACCATCGATAAAACGATTCACCGACCATGCAGACCATTTGTACTTACGCATGCATCCATGCATCTAAGACACGGCTTGGGTTGTGTGCACGTTGCTCCCGAGATGGTCGGTGGTTAGGGTTGGTCGCCATTACTACAACTACCATAATTGCATTTGCATCCATGCTTGCAGAGGCGCTCGTTCCTTGTGGCTTTGTGCTTTGCATCGCCTGCGGTTCACGACTCCCATGACCCAAGTCTCCTCGCACTCTTTTTCGGCTCTTGTCGGAACCTTGGCTTGCAGCCGTATTAGTCATTAATGGCCTCGAACATCACTCACCTCGAACGCATAGGACGTGCATTCATGCATATCCTGTTTGTGCATTATTGTGCCGTATTGCTGGCAGATACGCCATCCATAGGTGCCACGCGTGTCGTGGTGTGCATGGCCTACTCATTCCTATTACAGAGTTAGGCCTGCACTGTGGCTTTGTGCTCCGCGTTCGCCCGTGGTTCATGCCAATAGTGACCCATGTCTCCTCGCACTTTTTTCAAGCGCTCTTTGTTTGACCTTGCCTCACCTGTAGTCGTCTTTGCCGCCAAGAATGGCACCGCACGTCACTCTCGCCTCGAACGCATGGAGTTTGCTCCATTCATTTGTAGTGATCCCACATGAACCCTAGTGAACTGCGCCAAGACCATGCACCACTCCGCCTTTATAAGTAGAGCTTGGCTTAGCCATTGGTACCACCACTCGGCACACTTTAGCTCGCTTAGGTTTTCCCTTTGAGCAAGCTTTTTGCTCAGCCCTTCTTTGTAGCCACCGCCAGAAATGGCAGGAGCCTGGGTTAGTAGTTACTGCCTAGACGTTGAGGGTTTTCCTAGAATCCTACATGCCACCCTACAAAAGCTCAAAGTCAAAGATCGTCCCGAGTATGAGGGTCGTGAGTATGAGAAGCATGGCACCGATCGGTGTGAGGTTACCATCTACATTGGGAAGAGTGAAGAGTTCCTTGACATCACTAAAGCCTGGAGTGTGACTGCAACCAGGTTTAGCTTCACCGACACCTACCAGGTTGTGGCCCACAAAGCCTTGCGGTACCTTTGCCAGCTCTATGAAGAGCCCATTGCCCATACCCCCATGAGGTTCTTTCCACCCTTGGATAGGAATCGGCGGGCATGGAGGCTTTGCAAGGGCGGGATGCGCAAGAAGATAGTCCTACCGTGGTGCACTTGACCACGTACCTGCTTACTCTGGATGAGCAGTATGACCGGCAAGCCTTGGAGCTGAGGGCATGCCTCCGGTGCGCCGAAGAAGCTGAGATCTTCACTCGGATGCTCCAGGTGCAGCTCACCGAAGCGCATGCCAGTGCTGCAGCTGCTGAGAGCCGGGAGACTACAATGTCGAAAGCTCTGAAAGAGGCTAAAGATCTACATGTTCATCAGCTGGGTGAGGCCTATCTGTTCACTAGGGCCAAGCGGAGGACGCTGGTTGATGAAAGGCAAGATGCCCCAATCTTGGAGGGGATCCCTATCCACCCGCCTAAAACAAGGAGAATTGGTGATGCAGAACGGCCAGCATCTCCACCTTCGAATGTGTTAGAAGCAGAACCCTTGGTTCCTCTCACTCAACCATTGCCACGAGAAGATGCAGATCCATAGCCAGGGCGGTAGAAGAATCCGCCGAGCACGGGAATAAAGATGCGTGGTTCCAAGGTAGATTAATTGTCTTGGGATGCTGTACCCGTAGCAGTAGTGCTTTTCATCGCTGTCCTCCTGTATTGTACTCTTGCTGTTGTTGTCGTCCATAGTTGTTGGGATCGTCCGACGTAGGAAGGTGAAGCATGTGCCGCGAATGGGAGTCTGAATGCCTGTATAATGTACCCATGTAAGACCGTTGGAATATGCATTTTATTTATCTCGCCGTGTTTATTGCGTCCGTCTACCTTAAGTCTCATAGACGTACTTAAAGTTTTCAAGTGCGATATTAAGCGAGTTACCAGAGAAGTTACCATTCAGATACCAGTAGATCAGCCATGGTTGGATAATATAGGACACTTTATCGACTAATCGTGGATGTCCCAGTAGGACACTTGAATCTCATAAAACCAAATCCATCGTTGGATTTGAATTCCTTGTCCCTTGTTGTGAAGGGAACCTTTGTTGTTTGCATTTTCCCTCATAATACTCCTCTTATTCTGTGGTCTATGACCCCACCGCCTTCACGGCGTGTAAGTTGGCAGTAGTTGTCTGGTTAATAGGTTACGGTGCCGCCTTCGTGTAATTCTAGATTTACGAAATGTGTTGTAGTTTCGCCTAAGGGGACTGGATCCTAATTCTTTTTTTTGTAAACCCTCGCGTTAGGAGAAGTACTTGTGTTGTGGTTTTTGCTGTTTCCACCTATAATATAATCCTAGCCAATATTGTGCTTTAAATCTAAGTGTGTTAATTGCTTGAGTCCAACTCCATCAAATACTTCTTTCCACTAACATATCATTGATTTGCTGACCTAGAATAAGCACCATGTAATGACAACCAACCTCTACATTTGTTTATAATATTGAGACCAACCTTCCGTACCAACACGATCAGAAAACATATTAGATATATGAGTCATATTTCTCAAAAAAAACCTATACCAAGCACATCATCCGCAGCGAAGCGCGGGCAACAATGGCTAGTACAATAATTGCTACCGTGCTGCGCTAGCTGGGATGGCCAGCCTCATTGTCGTCAGCAAATCCCACAATGTAATAAGAGAGAATTCCTTATTTGACACTGGAAAAATGAGTCGTTCCTTTTTGGCCCTGAAATTTTCTTCGTTCCCTATTTGACACTCACTTCAATTTTCATCCCTAATTTGACATTACTGTCAAATCCGTATAATCATTAATCGGTCGTTCAAAGACGTTTTGCCCTCGAGGGTAATAAAAGCAAATTTGAGAGGAAAAAAACCGCACCTTTTTTTTTTGCAAAATGCATGCATCGAGGCGGGCGTAGTTTGTTTTCCTCTCAAATTTGCTTCCGCCATTTTTTTTTTCTAGGGGCAAAACATCTTTTAATGTACCAGCTAACACCGTTAGCTAACGGATTTGACGATAGTGCCAAATTAGGGATGAAAGTTGAAGTGAGTGTCAAATAGGGAACGAAGAAAATTTGAGGGCCAAGAAAGGAACGACTCATTTTCTCAGTGTCAAATAAGAAATTCTCTCATGTAATAATGCCACCTCACTCTGGCGGTTTGGAAGGGGTGAAATAATGCATGCATGTCCTCTCGTCGTTCGGCAAGGTCGTCCGTCGTGTTTGCTTGGCTTATAACCTGTATTTTTTCAGTCAACGAATATTATTTTTTCTCATAATAAATCAGTCGATCAAAAGATTTTCAGCCATGACTTATCAAACAAACGAATACATGACGATTAAATCAGAGACTGACTTTAACGCCATGGCAGGGTATAGTCCACAGAATGAACCAGACATGGGTATCTGGTCCCATCGCTTTTTAAAGTGTGGATGAGGCCCTGTTTGTTTTCATAATTAAAATTAGCTACTAAAATTAATGACTAAACTTTAGTCACCTCTATTTGGTTATAGTGACTAAAAGTGATTAAAGGCCATTAAAATAGTTCAATAATGACCAAACACCTCTAATGAATGCATAAATCAAGGTGGGGATCAACAATAATGACGGACAACCCTTGTCCATGGGACACTTTAGTCTACTTTATCAACTCTTGAGGTACTAATGTGACTAAACTATTTTAGTTTTTTTTTAGTCGGTTTATTTGGTATTTTAGTAACTAAAGTGACAAAGTTTAGTAGCTGAACTTTAGCAGAGAAATCGAACATGCCCTGAGAAAATGCACTCCGGGCATGACCCACAAACTGAGATGCTCGGTGTGATGTCAATCCTCACGATAGAAGCTATATCGCACGTACATTTGCTACATATCAGCTGTTTCATAGACTGAAGAGAGAGAGGAGAGAGACAGTCAAGCCGTTGCATGTCTCGTGAAACAACGAGCTCATGTCCGTCGTCTTCGCTAGATGAGACGACGTCCGATCCATTGTACGCCGTAGTCGTTGTTTCGCTGGATCCGCCACGGCGCCGCGCCAAATCCCTTTGCTCGCGCCAAATTCTTCGTCACTCCTATTTCTGGCGCCAAATTCTTCGTCCATGGCGCCAATGCACTTCCTTTTCTTCGTATCTAATTCATCTGCAGATTGCAACTTTCTCTTCCTAATTTCTCTGCTCCCAAAACTCAGACATCCCTCTCCGACGGCGCTGCCCACGGCGACCGCACGTAGCAGTAGAGCATATGGCGCCCATGCGCGCTGCCAAAAATGGTGGCCGTCCCAGGCGCCCGAACCTGCCGCGCCTCGCCCCGTTGGCCCAGGCTACGAGCATGCCCCTTGAACTTCCGTCGCCGTCACCGGCACCGGCACCGGCAGTGGCACCGGCAACAGCCACAACCTCAGCGCAAGCCACTCCTGGTTCATTCGACACTTACTCGACATGGCTACCGACGCTATCCAACTATTCTGCCCCCATGGTCTAAAACTCAGATCTGAGTGCCTCAAGCTGTTCCATGCAAGAGGAAAGGTACGTATGGCATCTGTACTGATTGGAATCGGAGGGAGTAATTTGGATGCATTTTGAGAGAAAGAATGAACAGATTGCTTAATTCTTTTTGGTGAGGATTTAGACTGCTTATTTAGGACCATTATTATGGCTGTTTGCTTTTCCAGTTTGCTTACTAATTTATACTGATATCATATTGCAAGATTTTAGTGTCAACTGATACTGACATCTAATACATGGTAGTCCTGTGTCTTTCCTTGCTACAAGAAACTGAAAATTAGTTTCCAGATATTTGCTATGCTATGACGTACTAGTTGCACTTTAAGTTTTTTGGGTAGCATAAATGCATAACATATTCATTATTTTTCTCCAGTGATATGGGTTCGTACCCACCTTGTGGTTTTCTAAATTTCATGCAACGTTCTTCAAACTACTCACTTCAAGAGAATCGTCACCAGGCACCCATGTCAGGTAATTTTGTTAACACGAGTAGCCATGCTCAATGTGCTTCATTTGAGGCACAACAACCACAGATGGCTAAAGCAAAGTCATCTCATTCATTGCCTGATCAAAACACACCACATTCAGCACTTGGTTCCTAGGCTGCCGCTGCCCATATAGTGGACATTGATAACATTGATGGTAATGGAGGCAGTCCAAGCACGTTCACAAAAAGAGACACCAGAGGAAAGTAGGCCTGCAAAGAGGATGATATGGACACCTAATGAAACCATGAGACTGGTAAAATCCCTGTATACTCTCTACATACGTACCCATCTTTTTGTATAATATTTGCATCTTATAACCATCTATGTTGACATGTAGGTTATAGTGCTTGGTTGAAAAACTCAAACGATATGGTTAAAGGAAACTGGAAGAGAAATGATCAATATTGGGGATCAGTAACTGCCATGTTCAACAGCACTACTCCAGGTGATAGAACCAGAGAAATTAAGCAACTGAAGGAACAATGGCATCGTGTGAACAAAAGTGTGAATTACTTTCAAGGCTGTTGGATAAAAGCAGAGCGACTTCGTGGCGGTGGGGAGTCTGATGAGCAGGTAATGGACAATGCCAAGGCTTTCTATGAGGAAGAGTCTGATGATGGTGAGTTTAAACTTGAAGCTTGTTGGAAGGTTCTTCGAGATCAACCAAAGTGGCATGCATACAATGAGGACCTTAATGGATCTCACAAAAGAAAGTATTCCGAGAAAGAAGCTGTTGACCTGACAGCCTCTACTGATGCGGTCACTGATCTGCAGCGTCCAATTGGTTGTAAGAAAGCTAAGGAGGAACTCAACAGGAAGGGAAAGGGGAAGGTTTCTTCATCAATAATGGATGAGATTGACAAACTAATAGAAGGTCAACAGAAATATAAGCAAGATCGCATGGAGATATTGGACAGACACCAACAAATTGCCGCTGACATATAAGGAGGCAAAACTACTTGAAAAAGAAGGAAAAAAGCATGATAAGGAATCCAAATTGCTGGAGACATATAAAGCCCTTCTGATGACTGACACAAGTCAGATGCATGAGGACATGATAACTGAGCATATGTTAGCTCTTAAGGGTACGAGGGAGATGATTTTTCCCACCGTGCTTCTGGACAGTAGGAGGTATGTGTTCCAGATTTTTATTGTCAGATATACTTACCAATTTTCAGTTTTTTCAGATTATTAATAACGTACAAAAGTGCCACTATTTTCAGGTTATTTGAGATCGTTGGTCCAGCATTGCTAGTACCTTGGAGGCCTTGTTTACTTCAGTTTTTTAATGTCTTGATAGGATATTTGAGAACATTTTTATATGGGTTATTTATGAAGCCTCATCTAGTTGTCATGTGTCAGTCCAATAAACATAAATATTTTGTTTAATATATGTTTGTTCTGCAATCCAATTGGTTTCGTCCAATGCAAGTTCAGTACAAATCAAGTCCAAGCCGGACTCTTTTTTCCCAAGTTTGAGTCATGATTGGTTTGGTAGGTAGTTGGATTTGGACTTTGGCGTATATCTGTAGGACTTGAAATATCTTTCTGTTGTGCTGACGCCCAAATATCTTTCTGTTGTGCTGACGCCCTATAAATCATGACGGGTGTCAAATCTTAATTATGTATAATCGTGTGCCACGAACAAGAGCAAAAGGCCCAAGATATAGCCAGCAAAAATATGTCGCATCAAGAAGGTTCATCTGCCTCAGATGAATTCGATGATTCAGATGAGTCATTGCAATCATCAGACCTTGACTAGGAGTACGAAGATTTTATGGCCGAGCAACAAGCGCGCCTTTGATTCTGTCGCTGCAAGTACCGTGGCAAAGTTGAAGGAGCAACATGGAGCAGAATCGTCTCGTCGTCGAAGCAAACCTAGGCTGTACATATTCAGGGATCAT
Source organism: Miscanthus lutarioriparius (assembly GCA_904845875.1). Classification (NCBI taxonomy): domain Eukaryota; kingdom Viridiplantae; phylum Streptophyta; class Magnoliopsida; order Poales; family Poaceae; genus Miscanthus; species Miscanthus lutarioriparius. The sequence continues at coordinate 10,742 of CAJGYO010000439.1, read as the reverse complement.
GAACATGTCCATGAGGAGCTTGTGTCCCAGTACTTCTCAGAGTTACCTGTGTACACAGACTTGATGTTTCGCACAAGATTTCGAATGAGAAAGTCACTCTTTCTACAGATCGTGACTGCCCTAGGTGCATGGTCTCCATATTTCACTCAAAGGACAGATGCCACTAACTAACCGAGAAGGACTCTCGCCACTGATCAAGTGTACAGCAGCAACGTGTATGTTAGCATACGGCACCCCTGCAGATTCACTTGATGAGAACCTAAAGATTGGCAAAAGTACGATACTGGAGTGCTTAGGAATGTTTGCTCGAGGAGTGATTGAAACATTTGGACCAGAGTTTCTACGCCCGCCTACAGTTGAGGAAACAGAGCGCATACTACAATTCAACGAGGCTCGTGGCTTTCCTGGTACGCTAGAAAGCATTGATTGTATGCACTGGGAGTGGACAAAATTGTCCGGTTGCATGGAGAGGACAATACACCAGCGGTCACAAGCATGCTCCCACTATGATTTTGAGGCTGTTGCTACACATGATCTTTGGATATGGCATAGTTACTTTGGTGTTGTTGGTGCTAACAATGACATCAATGTACTGAACCACTCGCCTTTGTCCATACAAGCATTGAAAGGTGAAGCACCTCAAGTGCATTTTGCTGTCAATGGAAAACAATATAATAATGGTTACTATCTCGCCGATGGAATATATCCACAGTGGGCTACCTTTGTGAAGTCGATAGCAGCCCCCCAAAGTGATAAGGACACAGTTTATGCACAAGCGCAAGAAAGTGCAAGGAAAGATATCGAGCGTGCATTTGGGGTGTTGCAACTCGATTTAACATTGTTGATCGCCTAGGGCACGTAAGTGGGAAAGGGTAGATGTTGGTCAAATCATGAAAGTTAGTATTATTCTTCACAATATGATTATTGAAGACCAAAGACAGCCAGGTGCAATGTCTTTTGATTTAAACTCAACTCCAGGATTATCATATGCTCTACCACCAGCAGTCCGTATAGGGAATAACATGTGCTTATTTTCTATAGAGTACTACAAAGAAATGCTGCAATCCGTGATCAAGAGACACATACCCAACTTAGGAATGATTTAGTTGAACATATATGGCATCGTCGTCTTCAGAATACGCACAATAGCTAAACTCTGATTTATGTGATCTTTTAAATGTGTACCAAGTGCTTTGCAATAAATATCGTCCCATTTGATTATCTCTTGCATAATTTGCACGGTTATATCAGATTTGTAATGAATAGCATATTTTTATAATCCGATATGGTAATGTCTACACGACTCAATGACATAAATAAGCTACATATATAGTTATGATTGTATATGATCCTATCATTCATTTGGTCCATGCATAATTTTAGAAATTATATGTTACTACCAGACAACTTAAAAGACGACCCATTGTATAGGTTGTTTGTTAGGTCGTCTCAAGATTACGTGGCAATTTATGAGACCGTCTATTAGAGAGCACCAATGTACATGCCCTTAAGAAGACGTACACGACCTAGATAAATAGCGGAGAGCCCGATAGAGATAAATAGCGGAGAGAGGTCTAAATGGCGAGGCCAAATAACAAGTAAATGAGTGAGAGATAATATGCACATTTATCGTCGTAAAAAGAGTGTAATTGTAGTTTTAGACTAAGTCAGTTTAATTTTCAGTTTGATCAGTGGAAAGGTTTGTGGTGCTGGTGGAGCTTTCTAGTAGGCCTGTGCTGCTCGTCTTTGGTAAGTGCAAGTGGTTGGACCCTCGCCCACCACCTCTCCTCGGCTCAACACGCGCAGGTCGTAGAAAGCTCAATCTGTTCGTGGTGGACACGTGCAAGCGATCTTGGCGGTGTTGCACCTGGCGTGGTGTATGGCATTGCCGCAGGGAATTTTTTTTTAAGAGAGACCTGGAGTTGGCAGTTAAGATTGTAAGCGAAACACTAATGTTGCCGTATCAAACATTTTTCCAATGGCCGTCCATTGCTTGATCCCTATCTCTTTATGTCTTTCTGGATCCTTCCTCTGCTGCTAACATTGTACTAGGGGGAGAGTACGAGAGAAGAGATGACTCGCGGTTTCGTTTTTGAGGGGTCATATGTGGATTGGGGGGCAGAGAAGGGCTTGCCACGGGCGGCTATTGGGGAGGTCCTGAACCTCAGTCAGGAACACCGAGCATATGCATATTTGTTTGCCACTGGATCATCTAGTAAGCCTAAGCGGGGCAGTGCTTCCTGCGTTAGCAGATTCGATCTGTGCTGATTGCTGAATTTTTACACATCTGATTGGAAACAAATGAAGAGTCATGTGCATCAGCTGTAATGGTCCGAATTTTTTACAATTTGACAATATGAATAAGAATCAACAGCACTAAAATACGTTGTATACATGACGATTCACCAGTAAGCTATAGATGATGAAGAGAGGTCGACGGCGGAGAAGAATGCATGGAATCAAGGGAGTCTGGGATGGGATTGGAAACAGACCGGATTGTGGCGAATCTTCAAGTCACACGCCAGAGGCGCACGCAAGCCGTTGTGGAAAAGCCGGGATGCTCGCCAGACGGACGGATTCCCATCTGGCCATCGCCCCCCCAGTCTGGTATGGAATTGTAACAGACCGGATTGTGGCGAATGGCTTCAAGTCACCATTCCTTGGATTCCTTCCGAAGATCCCACTTTCGTATGCACATACAGGCACAGCTAGCTTGTCGTGAACTACCCTGCAGCCATAGCAGAACGCACTCGCATTTCTCTCACCTCTCTCCTCACACGTCACTTTCATTTTACACACACACAAAAAAAAAAAGCATCGTATGCAAACTAATGTAGGTACATTTTAGTTTTTCCATGATATTTCTTTACGGTAAGTTCTGATTAGCAAATGGTTTTCACCATTATATTTGCCTCGATTAAATCTGCTAAGACCCATATTGTTTTGAAGCTTAAAAATAGTAATATGTAGACCCCACACATGTCACACGGGCAAAAGAATAGCATCAATTTGTTCCTTTAATTTTTTACCGCTGAGAGATTGATTAGGAAAAGACCTGACACGAGCGTTTAAATATGCTAACCATGCTACTGGGTGCGGATGCCAAAGACGCTGACACAGAAAAAATACAGCATTTATCTAATAAACCAACTCCCAAATCTTGAAACACCGTGTTTTAATGGAGCTGGACATGATGCGGGACAAAACGGTGGTCCTCAACTGCATGCGATTGCCAAAACAACATCTGCAAAAGCTGCGTCAGGAGAACTGATGGAAAGTACTGCGCCTGCTGTTTGGAACATGGGAACTATTACAAAGCTACAACAAAAGCCAGTTGGAATGAATTTATATTTTGTACAAAAGATTTAGAGGGAAGTCCAAAATAATGAACCAACCAAGGGCGATCTGACCATTACCCTAACGCGCTGCTAGGACCATTACTAGCGCCGCACTATTTCTCTTCTCCCGAGCTTTCTACTGTTCATCTTCTTCCCGGCCGTCCCTCCCCACCACCTCGACCATTGGCTAGGTGTCGGCGACCTCCCCACCCACCCCTAACTTCACCGGTGCTCGCCCGCCACCTACCCCAACCCCAACCGGATGGGTCCTACCCGCTAGCTTCGGCGACGCCGCCGCCGCCTCGCCACCGCCGGCCAACCCACCACCACCGCCATGTCGCGGCCGCCGCCCCCGGTCGTCCAGCCAACAATCTGCAGCCGGGGAGGAGATAGGGAGGAGAGAGGACGCCGGCCAAACCCTAACCTAATGTACTGCCCCCACCCACCCATCGCCAGCCTCGACCACCGCCATACGGCATGACGAGGAGACCCCCCAATGTGCCGCTCAAGCGCTGCCCCGCCGTTCTTCCTCGAGAATGTATGTCGTAGGCGCTACTAACCTTCTGGGCGCACGTGCGCCTTTAACAAGATTTTGGAGGCGATCGATTTAAGTTATCTTATGTTTTAAAGATTTGTCCACCATGCATGTATATTATTAACTTGTGATAATGTATAATGTATGTTATGTTCGGTATTATTAAAGCCGGCTGAAGTTTTTTTTGTTGTGAGAGAAAAATACTGTAGATTTTAGCTGATAAACCGGCTGATAAGTTCAAGCGAACAAACCGCTAGCTAGCGCTGAGGCCGATTCACCCACTAATAATCTTTTAGAGACGACGCCAAGCTAGCTACTCCTACTCCACTCCCTTGATAACGACCCGACTGGCCTGGGTTCAGCAGCTAGCAGTCCACCGCATCTGCTAGGTAGGTAGCTAGCCATGTGAACGAACCTCGCTGGAGAAGGAAAGTTGAAACGTGGTGGCGGCCAAGTGCAATCCATCCATTTCCCGATTCGATCGGAGGAGCTAGTACGTAGGGGCGTAGGGCTGTTGGTAGTGCTTGCCTAGTTTCCTTGTGCTCGATAGGATGGGCATTGCTTCAAAGCTTACGCGCGTCCACCAGATTCCGATCGACCTCACACTTGCACCTGTCCTTTGATGCATGTACCCCGCGGCCGAGCGTTCCATCGTTCTACACGGCAGCTTGACTTGCATATGGTGAAGGAAATTAAGAGCAGCTTAGCTTAATTAGGTTCACCGGTTGCTGGACTGGGTTGAGATGTTGAGAGAGGACCACTCCGATCCATGCATATACACAACAGGACGTATAACAAGGCCCTGATTTCTTCTCTAGTTCTCTTCCCCCTTCATGCAAGCTGATAAACATACATCTGCAAGTGATAATCATGAGTAAAGTAAGAAGTCATATGCAAATGATGAAGCTGAAGATGAATTAATCACTGAGGTGTGCCCTGTGCACCATCTCGATCATCAGAGTGTGCAACTAGAACCAGAATTATATTGCAGCGAGCATTATGTAGTTATAAATGTTCGATCTTTTCTCAAAAAGAAATGCTAATAATAAAAATAAATGTAAACTAGTTGGGCAAGTCTAACGCGAGAGTCGATGGGAGAGCAGGTGCTTGTGACACTGAAAAGGATCTGCGAATCGACGGGAGAACCGAACTAGCTACTTGCATCACTGACCAGTGGGACATGATTACTGTTATTCCGTTATTTTACAGGAGATGCACTTGATGTCTCGATAGGTAGTAGTACTACGCATGCAGCGGCGGATCCCGTAAAAAAATTTTAGGAGGGGCTGAACAACATATACCTCCTGCCAAGCTAGATCTTAAGCCTCCTCTCCATCTACACTATAAACTTTCTTAAAAAGTTCATGATGGCTCCAGGGGTTCCACCGCTCCCAGAGTAAATAGGGGGCTCGAGCCCCCTCCCTCAGCTAGGCTAGGTTAGCTTTTGGTCCGCTAGCCATACCTAACCAAAAAATGTAACATCCCGTGATTCTATATATTAAAAAATCCTAGTTTTTTTTTATTTTTTAAAAAATCCTACCTTTTTAAAAATTTTGCTCGAATGTGTGTCACATGTAGTTGACTGGTCAAACCTAAGTTAAAATGCCTAAGACAAAACCCCTAACTCTCTCGTCTTCTTCAGAGATGACCTTCAAATAAATTGATGCACCACATCAAGTGAATAATAGAAAAGCCCTCTCCTTTATCTAAATAAGCTCAGACCAGACCTCCTTCCCTTCCCTCCTTCCCTCCGCTGCAGCCCAGCTCGTATCCTCGAGCCCAGTCCGGCCACCCCTTCCCGCCTCCCTTCGGCCCAACGTCCAGCCGAGGTCCAGCTCGTTCTCCTCCTCTCTTGGCCCAACCTGGTAAACAAACTGGCCCAACCCGAGCACAAACCACAGCCCGCACTACCCTCCGCCCTCACGTGCACAGCACGCGGAGGAGACGCCGCCGCTCCCCTCGCCAGCGAAGATGGGAAACGCCATCTATAGGGCCCGCCTGTCAGCCGAAGCAGCCGTTTTCCTTCCGTCGCTCTCCGTCAGGAGCCCTGTCGTCTTCCCCCTCCCACGGCCTCGTTTCTCTTTTCTGTTTCCTTTCCGCGCCGCTGCTTTCTGTCGGCGCCCAGCGTGAAGAGCACGAACCCGGCCTCGGATGCCCTGGCGTGACCACGGCCGCGGACCCCGCCCGCGCGTCACCTTGACGCGACCAAGACCCGACTCCCCTTGTGGAATCTTCAAGCCTCTTTACCTGCCCACGCCCCGGATACACGCCGCGTGTCCCTACGGCACGGACGCCGGAGATTGCCGCCGCCCGTAAGCCGCGCCACTCCTCGCGGAACCCTATCCAGCGGGTTATAAGAACCCCAGCCGGTCTCCAGACACCGTAGCCGCAACGTCTTCGCGCCAGGCCGCCTCGCCACCCCGGAACCCCGGCCGTTGAGCCGTTCTCCGTGGTCAAAGCTTCCACATTTCCCACCGTAGAAGCCTCGCCACGAACTTCACCCTCGTTTTTTTGTCACAGCTCGGAGACAAGCCTCTGCACCTGGACCGCCTCGACCGTTCGCGCCGCCCGGGAACACCGTCACACCAAGCCACCCAGCGCCAACGCCTGGGCTTCGTCGCGGCACGCCGAGGTACGTCACAGTGTCGAGCACCCCTGGCTTCACGCGTCTGCCGTCGTCGTCTTTCTGCCGGTGAGCTCACGACCCAAAAGCCGTCCATTTTTCCCGTCCCCGTCGGTTTCCTGCCTGACCAGCCACCCGGACATCGGTCGCCTCCTCTTCCCGTGCCAGGCTGTCGTGGACAACCGCGCCTCGGCGATGTAAGCCACGCGCCGCCATCCCCTGTCCGAGGCAACCTTGCGACTCCGCGCTGGCGCACGCGATCTGCCCGCACCGAGCCCGTCCTGCACCAGGCGATCCGCCGTCCCCAAGCCCGTCGGTGAGCACTATGGACCTCCAAAGCCGCCACCTTTGTCGTGCCTTTGCCTGTCTGCCCGGCCTTTGAGCCGCTCCCTGCAGAGACACCACGCCGTTTTTGCCTGCCGCTACGGCCACGGGCTAGCGCACTACACGGACACCAGCCCTGGAGGCGCCACACACCACCGGGGCCATACACGCACAGCACATCCACCCCGGTAGCCACCCACGGCCGCCGCACGGCCTCAGCGCCGCCACACCGTGCTTGCCTCGCCGCCCTCGCGGCTAAGGCATCGCCTTGCACACGCCCGCGACCCGGCGCCGCCGCACACGCCGCGGTACTCGGCTCTGCTCTGCTCGCCGCCCATCACCTTGCACAAAGCCGAAGCCCCGCCTCCCTCCTCCTTGTTCTGGAGCCGCGGTTCGCGCCCTCCAATGCGCCCCGCCTCGACACACCGCACGTACAGGCCGCGGTCTCGGCTTTGTTTTGCCGCCGCCGTCGCCCGACGCTTGCACCCAAGTCTCAGACACGCACGCACCGCGCGCTGAAGCCGCGAGCCATGCGCACGGGGCGTTTGCCCTCCTTTCCTGCACCGGCACCTTGACGCCGCTGTGCGACACGCGGCCACGGCCCTGCTGAGGACGCGATATCGCCGCTGCCGCTCTCACTGACCCGATCCTTTCCTCAAGTCGCCGGTGACCCGTTCCTCGCCAAAGCCCCATCCTTGCTCCCCCACCACTTTCGACCCTTGCTCTCCCACCACTCTCGAGACCACGGCGGCCAGCTAGCCGAGAGGAGAGAGACCGAGAGCGGTGGCGCCGGCGAGGCCCGCTCGACCGATGCCCTTCTCTGCCGGAGAGCTGCAGCGCATGCGCGCGTTTACGGCGGCTGCCGGGGCGGCACCACGGCAACGGCGGCGAGTCACGAGCCAACCCGGACCACACACCCGTGGGGCTTTGCGGCCGACGAGGAGCGCGGGTAGCGTTGCCGAGTAAGGCAAACCTTCTCATCGCACACGACGGATTTTGGTCCATCCCTCAACCGAATTCTTGGAGTCGAGCCTACTCGGCTCCTTCGCTTTGCCACCGCCCCGGGCGGCACCACGGCAACGGCGGCCACCGCCGCCGGAGGTGCCCCCAGCTGGTAGGCTGGACCACACAACCGTGGGCTTGTGTGGCGGCGCTGACGAGTGTCCCAACGAGGGCGCCCCAGCGCTGGTGGTGTCGGCCGGCGTTGCCGAGTAAGCTTGCAAACCTTTCATTGGAAGAAGGCATTTAGATGTGTTTGGGTTACGATTTCATCAATTTTTTTTTGAAAATTTTGAGAATTTCATCAGTAACTAGGGTCTTATTTTATTTTTTGAATTTGTGTGTGTGTGGGGTGGGGTCTCTATATATTAGGGGAGGAAGAGGGATTTTCTCATAATTTGCTTGAAATTTGCGTAAAACAGATCGATTAATTAGCAGCAACAAAAGCCATGAGCATGAAACCATGAACATCGATTAATTAGCAGCAACAAAAGTCATGGGCATGAAACCGTGAACATGTTCAACGTTTCGAACTGTACAACAAACTTTACGCATACAGACAACACGAAAACTGAGCACTAAATAATGTAGTTAGCCATGATCCATGAATAGGACTAGATCTAAGCAGGTTGCGTACGTCTTCATCAGATTCCATAAATTCTTTTCAACGTGTTCCATATAGCTGATAACAGAATGCAGACGAGGCCCGTCACTTTAGCGAATATTCCGCAGGTGCTCCTGGAACAATCCTCGAGGTCGACTCTGATAATGTAAACAATTGTAGCAGCACCAAATTGTCCTCGAAAGACTACAGATAACATCACCTAAACAAAAACCTAATTAGTTTAGTGATACTTGTGTATGAACGGAAAGGAAGGTAGTGTAAGATTAGTACTAGATCTAGAAACCGAATAGAATTATGCACCTAGAAAGGAAATGAGAAGGATAGCAATGCAGAGTATATTGTGGGAAGGGAAACAAAACAATTCCACATCGCCAAACAGAAATTCACCGAAACCATAAATCCGGAAGAATTCAATAACTTTGAAATTAATAATATGAAAAGATACAAAATTCTTTTTAGGTGAATCGAAACTTGACATAATGTGAAACAACTTAAACTCACCTGAACACATAGAAATTGTAGTCGGGAGCGCTCATCATGGTTATCGATCATGCAACAGCAAAGGCACATTGAAAGAATCTTGGGACTAGGGTCCACGCAGAAATTATTTCTGAGGGTGAGGAATCTTCTTTACCTCTAATTTCCAAGTCTTTTGTAGACTCCGGCTCATCTAAGCTTGTTGAAAGGTACACAACTGCCCCATAAATGGTGGAAGCAACCAATGTCCGCCGACTATATATCAAGAGCTTGTCGCAAAACTAATTCTTAAGATGTAGCGCCTCTTCTGCGACCTCTTTTGCGAGCAGTACCTGGACAAGAAAGTATCCTGACCGTATAATACACTTGTTCCCTGCAGCATAAAAATTCAAACAAATCGGTGGAAGCACTAGATTTTTCCATTCATATTTTGTTATAATTTTTGTATGTGTACGAACCTGAGGAAGCATATTCTCACCTAGAAACCACTGGTCGCCCCTGATCCTCCCTGTACGACCAAGGATAGCGCATGCGCATGACTAAACATGACTTAGGAGTGTACAACAAACCAATGCATGAAAAGGAGTATGAACCTGTGCACCAACCATATGCAAAAGGACCAAGATGACCCTATTGCGTGAGCCCCTTCGGTAGCATAGGATGCCTTTGTGACGTGTGCAATTCCTTATACTAGACTTGTGCAGATCGAGAGAACCAGGATAGCTTCTGTAAAGCTAGGTTAATGGTAAATATTAATGATTGAAGATGTTGATATCTAAATGTAGCAAAAGGTAAAAATGAATTTTTTTATTATATAAAACTCACATGTTACATGTCCTGTAATTGAGTGGCTGGTTTATGCCTGACCATGTAGGCCCCAAAAGTATCGAAAGTGGCCACCAGTGCCACCATAAGATATGCCACCAGTGATCCCAACAAGAGGGCCCTTTGCAGGCTCCTATCCTTCATGATGGCACTGCCTTTTATTAGCTCTATCCCTAAAGTTATAGGCAGGATGTTGACATTTCTTAGCATCACTTTACTAAGTTGTCATCCTTAGCATGATGCCTGAAATGCGTGGTTGGTAATTATTAATGACACTTGTAAACTCGTAGAAAATTATATATGTTAAAGTAAAGTATACGTAGTTTATTATATAATATACAATTGTAGCATTTCACCCGGAGTATATCGAGTATCAAGTATTTATATTTTATGCAATGAGGAGCTATGGGATTGTTGGCATATATATACTTATGATAAAACCACTCTCATGCTATAGCACGGTAAGTCAAATGGTAAATAAATGATAAGTATGAAGCATTGATAATAATTCCGTAGATAGAAATAGAGACTCATAAATGTAGTATGGCTAGGCGAGTGATATTTGGTAACAGAAAAAAGATTTCTAAGTCATTCCTTATTTACTAAATCTTCTCAGACACCCAAGTATATACACTCTCATCTATAGCATAATTAACTTTTGGATCTTTTGCATAAGAAACATTACTAAGGAGGATAAAGAATGTGAGCTTGTCTCCCTTTGCAACTGTGTTCTACTTGCTCGCAAACGGGAGTGGACTACAAAGGACTCAATGGGAGTGTCACATCCATGATCTACCACATGACCTAGAGCGCAGAATGCATTCAGAGGTAAACAACATCTAAGCACCATGCTTACATAATATCGACCACTTAACCCACGCGCATCTTGGGCTAAGCGCTTAGTAGCATATGCATAAACTCATTATCAATCACAACTATATCAAGTATATAGCTAAAGCAAACTTGGAACATAATAAATAGCAACATAATATTGAA